>WNWK01051649.1:0-12421 GCA_009830355.1 Cherax destructor
GAAGGTAACTTTAGTAGTGTCGGGGCAACTTACCTAGGTTGGTTATGAGAAAGGTAGGGTAGTGGTCTGTGGTGTAGTCTGTGATTATGTTTTTTTTTTAAAGGGGATATATTTTTGTCCAGATGGGTCTAATAAGGAGATACTGTTTGGAGATTTTTGTGGTTTTGGATATTGTTGGTAGCAACAAGCAGTTGCTCATAGTGTTTGTGAATTCATTTACTAGTGGGTCCTGGTCATGTGGGATTTTTTGGAAATCTCCGTGAGAATCAAATAGTCTTTGTTCATGTGTGCATCAGTTATCAGGTTTCCTAATTTTTCACTAAAGTGGTGAATGTTTGACCGTGGTAATCTAAAATGTTTATCACTGTGAGGGGTTTTGGGGTTTTTTTTGATTTAATTTTTATTTATTAACACATGGGCCCGATTCCCACCAAGGCAGGGTGGCCCGAAAAAAAAAACTTTCATCATCATTCACCCACACGTCTTGCCAGAGGTGTTTTAATACATTTAAAAAAACTGCAACAAAAACCCCCCCTCCTTCAGAGTAACCTGATTCCCATCTTCAGACTCAAGTCTGGCCTGCCGGCCTGAATCCCTTCATAAATGTTACTTTGCTCACACTCCAACAGCACGAAATTTTAAAAAACCATTTGTCTCCATTCACTCCTATCAAATACACTCACACATGCTTGCTGGAAGTCCAAGCCCCGCAAAAAACCTCCTTTCCCCCCTACCTCCAACATTTCCAACCCCCCCTCCCCGTCTTCTCCACAACAGATTTATACACTCGGTCATTCTGTCTCGTTTATTCTCTCTACAGTCCGAACCACCTGAACAACCCTCCCAGCTCTCTGGATAATATTTTGAATCCGCACCTCCTCCTAATTTCCAACCCAAAAACCCGCATTATACACACCAACATTGACCTCAGACATGACATGACATCTCCACTGCCTCCACCTTTTCTCCTCGTTGCAACATTCATCCCCATGCTTCACACCCATATGTTTGGTATAACTACCCCTTCAATTCCCTTTTTTTTCCATGGAAAAATTTTCTTTGTCTCCACAGACCCGGTTCCACCCCCCTTTTTTTCCCCCAAAATTCATGATTCACCTCACCCTTTAAAAGACCCATCTGCTGACATGTCCACTCCCAAATATCTGAATACATTCACCTCCTCCATACTCCCCCTCCAATCTGATACCAATTTTCATCACCAAATTTTTTTTGTTATCCCATCACCTTATTTTTTCCTATTTCACTTTCAATTTTCTAATTTTACACACCCTACCAAATTCATCCACAAACCTCTGCAATTCCCCTTCTTCAAAATTTCCCCAAAAAGCACAGTGTCATCAGCAAAAAGCAACTGGACAACTCCCATTTGTATTTGATTCTTTACCTTAACCCTACAACTCTTGCCAAGCCCTTTTGCAATCACTTCCCTTATAATAATAATAATAATAATAATAATAATAAAAATAATAATAATAGTTTATTTAGACATGGTACAATGATACATAGGTAGACATGATAAATGATACATATTTGGGGTATAAAGAGGTGTACATGCCAAAAGCCCCTAATATGCTGTGCTTTGGGGGGCATTCTTAAGATTAATTAATAGTTATACATGGAAAAAGTTTGGTTGATAATTTATAAAATAAGTATAATTGTGTATCTAAGTTGTAAAATTTGAATATAACTTGAACATAATAATTTATTAATTGTAGCAATGCAATTAATTGGGGGAGATAACAATTTAAAACAATTAGTTGCACTGCAATTACAGTTTATGGGTCATTATAGTGTAAATGTTATAGAAACAGTTAGCTTAGATGTACTATTCATAACAAGTTTTTACATTTAAGTAATTATTCTACTTTGTTGGGAATGTTTGATATTGTGCATTTAGGTTTGGGGAAAGGTTTTTTTTGCATCTTTTTTAATTGGGGCAGGCAGGGTTTCTTTGGCAATGGCAGGAAAAAGAATTCCAAATTTTCGTTCCTTTTATATGCATTGATTTTTTTTCAAGGTTAGATGGACAGGGGGGAAGAGGAGTGCCGTGCAGGTTATGGTCCGTGTCCCGTTAAAATTGGTAAGGGGAAGTTTATGGTGGGTTAATATTTGCATAGTGTTCTATGTATGTAATAGGCACAAAAAATTTTGGATTCAAATTCAAAGTAAACTTTTTTTAGTAATATACAGGGGGGTGAAAAATAGTAATGTACATTTTATGAAGAGATATTACAAGAGGCCAATAATATGCCTAGGTATGCCTAGGCTTTTCAGGCAGTTTTATGATAGGTCTTACTAATAGTGAAAAAATGATTATACTGATTGTAAGGTTAGGTAATTGTAGTGATTAATTAGGTTTACAATATTGGGGTATTGAAATTTAAACATTTAAGAATTGAACAATTAGTTTAAAGAATGTAAAAATTTGTTTATATATTAATGATAAAGGTGATGTATTGGCATAATACCTTTTTTTATTGGAGTGTCTTAGGCAAACTTATGACTAGCAAGAATTATGAAGCAATAGTTGTATAAGAATTTTGGTCTATGTGGAAAATTTAAAGGGGGAAACACAGATATCAGTAAGTGTTTTTTGAGGGGTATGCAAGATAAAGTAGTGTTCAATGGTTAGCTCCGGGGTTGGGGGGTAAGTGAGATAAGATGTTTTTTAACGGTTTTTTAAAGTGGAGAGGTCGGGTTTTAATTTTTAGGCGGGGGGTTTGATTTTACCTTTTTTTGCCCATTGAATTTTTGTATAGATTTAGTCAAGGGGAATGTCAAAGAGATGTTTATGTTGGGACTATGTCTATGGGTCCTGTCAACTGTCAAGGAAGTGTTTTAGCCGGGTTAAAGTTGGAATTTATAGTTTTTAAAAAGGGTAGCAGAGTAGTAAGTTAAAGTTTTGAACAGTGAGTAGGTTTAGGTCTTTGAAGAATGGAGGGGGGTCCCGCTTATTGGGATAATTTACTGCGGTTTTTGTTGTGTTTTTATTGGCTTTAGGGGGGTAATTGCTGTTGATCCCCATGCACAAATGGCATATGGAGGTAGGGATAGATGAGTGAATAGTATAGTGTGAGTAGGGATGATTGTGGTACATAATACCGTATCTTAGAGAGGATCCCCACAGTTTTGGAACTTTCTTTGTTATGTGTTGATATGGGTGCTGAATTTCGGGGCTGTCAAGGTGAAGGCCCAGGAATTTGCCCTCCTTAGTTTAGAAAGGGTTTTAGTGTTGATCTTAATGTTTAATTGTGGATCACCTGCTCTGTTGCCAAACATAATATAGAAGGTCTTATCAGTGTTGAGCGTAAGTTTATTGGTCATCCATGTTGATATTTTTATTAATTCGTTGTTAACAATGGTTTTAACATGGCAAGATTTGTGTGAGAACATGGGCCGTCAGCAAAGAGTATTTTTCAGGTGTTGTGATACTTGGGGGAAGGCATTGATGTATAAGAGGAAGAGAGGGACCAAGGACATTCCCCCCGGTCCCCCGGTGCCAAGTGGTCGTGTCGTGGAGGATGTGTTTTAAAAGGGGAATACTGATACCTATTAGTGAGGTGGGTTTTTGAAGTAGCTAGGCATGACCATTATTCCATAGTGGTCAAGTTTGTGGAATCCCGGGGGTTTACTGTGTCGAAATTTTTCCTTAGGTCAATAAAAAGTCCTAATGGTTTTTCCTTATTTTCGAGTGCTTTTAAAGCAGGTCTATCATTTTTACTATTGCACGTTAGTGCTTTTATTTTTCCTGAACCAAACAGGAGTTGAGGCTTTGTGTCGTTATGAACGAGTAAAATCTTTGTGCACAAGTTTCTCAAAGATTTTGATTGCAAGGGAGATTTGATATAGGGCCATAGTTGTTTACGCTGGGGGGTCCCCCTTTGGGTATTGGGTCCCTCTTGCTGTTTTGAGGCTGTGGGGGAAATGCTAGTTTCTAATGATTTTTAAAAAAATAATGAAATAGTATGTGAAAGGAAATGAGGGGTCGTTTTTATTAATGGGGGGGCTTGAGACAGATGCCCTGATTTATTTTTAAGTGACTTGATTATCATGGAGACTTGTGGGTTCAGTGGGGGAAAATATAAGGAGGATGGGAAATTCCCATCTGGAATCACTTGCTCCTTGGGATCTGGGATTTTCTGGCAAGATTTGACCCTTTTGGTTGAGAAGAAGTCATTTTCTTGTTTACTGTATCAATAGGCTGTAGTGGTGTTTCGTTTGGTTTAGAGGACAATATCCTTAGTTTTTTTCAGTTTGTGGGTGCCCATAATCTGTGAGAGTGTTTTCCAGGCTTTTTTTTATCTCTTCTTTTTTTTGTGAATCTGTTGGAGAGTACAACTGTTTGGTTTTTTTTTTTTAGTTTGGTGAGAACTGATGAATTTTTTAAAAACTTTTTGAATGAACCCCCCCTCTATATTGCTTTTCATATTGATGTTTTTTGTTAATGGATTTTAGTAACCCGTTAGTTAGCCATGGGCATCCTAGCCGTTTTTCGTAATCTGTTTATTTTTTTAGACAATGTTTGGATAGTCATTAAGAAAGTTGTCTGTCCAATCATCATCCCTTTTGGGTTTGAAAATTCTATAGCCCAGTCAACCTTTTCCAACCGCTGTAAATTGTTTATATGCCTGGTCATGAAGTCTAAATGAAACTTTGGGATTCTTGGGTGGTTTATAATGTTTGTTAAGAGGAAGTTGGGGTAGTGGTCTGTAGTGCTGTCTGTTATTATCCCCAATTTAAGGGGGCTAGGATGTTCGCCAATATGGGGAATTAGGTTTTACTCGCTCGGGCCCCGGGGGTTTGGTTTTTGGGATGAGAAGGGTTTTTATATTGGATAAATCGGTTACTGGCTGGTCATCTGGTAGGCCAAGGTTGATGTTAAGCCCAGTTAAGATAAGGGGGTTTTTTATTTGATTGTTTTTTTTTTAGGTTTTTAGTTGATCCCCAAAAATTTTGGGGTGTTTTTTTGAGGCAAAAGAAAAAGGGCCCCGATTTTATGGGAGCTTAAGGTTTTTGCAAAAAAATTGCAAAAAAAAATTCTCCATATTCATCACTATAGAAGTGGTGTCACAACAGGGGATTTCATTGAGTAATAGATTGCAATACCACCCCAACTTGGTTTTTGGCTGAATTTGTAATGCTGTGTATCCTGGTAGGGAGTAGATATCTACGTATCCTGCTTAAGGGTTTTTGTAAGAACAATACATGTGAAGGTTTCTTAAGGGAATCAAAGGGAAGGGGTCATCATATGTTTTTCTTAAGGATCTGACGTTTAGTTAAGAACTGTTTACTTTTAGTAGGTTTGGACAGTGTGGGTTTTTATGCTGTGTAGTAGAGGCAGTTACTTTCCAGTAAATTTTGATTGGGTGTTAGATTAAATAGGTTTAGATCTGTAGAAACTTGTTTTGGGACTGCCTTCTTTAAGCTGCACCTGGGCAAGCACTGTTGACACCGCACTCTGAGACACCTTAGACTTACAAGGGCTATGGGACAAATTTTTAGCAACTGCAAGGGGAATCCCACACTACCTACACAAACTGGAAGGGGGTTTACTTACTTGAAGTAGTGGCTATGTGTGTCCTGGACTTCCTTAACTATAACCCCCCCCACTATTTGCAGTGGAGAACCTTAACTGCAAATGAAGTGGAATTGGCCTGCCGCACCTCAGAGTTCCCTGGTTTCTAAGGATATCCCCCTTAACAATATACAGTGGACCCCCCGGGTTTCAAAAAAAATTTCATCCCAGAACCCCCTGCCATTACCGAACGAATTTACGTCCTTAAAAATAATGTCAGAGGTTAGTTATTTCGACCCCCCCAAAAAACACTTCCACATGCACTTATAATATTATACTTACAAATTTACGATTCCCGGGGATTCGTTTTAAACCAGGGTCCACTGTATGCAGTAACACTAGCTTCCCCACTTGAACTTAAGAGACGCGCTGGTACATACCAATACAAAAGCGCCCCCCCGCTTAAACCCACAGATAACTCACTAAAATTTTTTCCCGAAAATGGCCAGATACTGAGAGAAAGAAAGTCTAGTCTTTGTAATGGGTCTGGATGGAGAGAGATATCCGCGGTACTTTGGGATCTCCTCCGGGCCCCAGGACAGATGTTGGGGGACGTGGGGGGGGCGTTGCCCACGACTCCGGATAGTCCAGTCTGTAAGAACGCAGGGAAGGTTTTTAGCCCACACTGCCTAGATTAAGTGTTCTGAGTTTTAGAAGCTATCCCATGATTGCTATTTGGGTTTACTACCTTTTAAGGGCAACAAATTTTAAAAAATCAACGGCTTAATAATCCTAATATTAGTTTTAATTTAAAACCCTTTTGGGGTTCCCCGGTGAATAAATCATCAATTAAAATGTACACAATTGTTACCTTTTTCAACTTGAATGGGTATGTTTTGTTTTGGTTGGGTGTGAGGTTTATAAACTCCGAGGGCCGATCCACGGTATGTTTAAGGATCCTAACGGCTCACTTACCCTGTGGAACTTTAGTGACTAAAAAGTTTCCACAAGATCAGAGCCGACGTGATCATTCATCATTTAGGTTAAATAGTAATTTTGTTATATCATGTATAGTGTGGTGAATTCTAGTACTGATATCTGTAGTGGGGGGATGTTTGGACAAGTATACAACTAATGCACATTGGTCAAATAGAGTATAGTAACATATAAACATAATTGAATTTGTATTGACTATGTATTAAACTAGATGAAATAAAAATTTAAGTATAAACTAATAAGATAAAATAACTAAGAATAGGGTAGCACCAATGAGTTTGGTATTGTTGTATGCTAGAATAAAATAAAGTAAAATTAAAAATTTAGATATAAAACTATTAAGATAATACTATAAAAGATAATATTACAAAAGATAATATTACAAATGAAAATATTATAAAATAGGGTAGCACCAATGTGTTTGGTGTTGGTTATGCATTAAGCTAGAGTGAAATAAGGTAGACAAGATATTGCTTATGATTCAATTATAAGTAAAACAAGATATTAACTAAGATCATTATAAAATGAGGTAGCACTATAAAGAGTTAAAGTTTGAAAATGGTTAATGGTAAATATGTATTTAAAATTAAGCAAATAATTGCAATTATTTGGTAGTTGCTTCTAATAAGAAAAATAAAATATGTCACCTATACAAGGTTGTAATAAAAAATAAGTCACACAATTTACCACAATGATGTTGTGAATTTCATATATATAGTAAAGAATTGAAATAATTGAGAAAGATTAGTTGATCTAAAAATGTAGACTATGAGGTAGAGTTGTTGCTGACTATAATAAGCTTGGATATATGGTAATAGAAAGTTAATAAAAGTAAAAGGATAAAATAAGATTGAAGTATAGAAATTAAAGAATAGGGCAATATTGATAATAAGGATATTAAATTGAAATAATAGTTAATTAATAAAAATGTATGGTGAGTAAGTTTAGATTTTTGAATATTGGTGGAGTATGTTGTCTGGAGTGTGAATTTGTTATCATTCTAACTGCTGCCTTTTGTTGTGTTATTAATGGTCTCAGATGAGTTATTGATGTTGAGCCCCATGTGCAGATTCCATAGGTGAGGTAGGGGTAAATGAGTGAGTGATATAGGGTAAGGAGAGCTGGTTGTGGAACATAGTACCGTATCTTGGATAGTATTCCAACGGTCTTTGACACTTTCTTGGAAATTTGTTGTATACAGTGGACCCCCGAGTTTCGTAAAAACTTCACTCCTGAAGTCTGCTCAAGTGCCATTACCGAACGAATTTACTCCCTTAAGGAAAAATGTCACGTAGGTTAGTCTATTTTAGACCCCAAAATACTTTTCCACAAGCACTTACAATATTATACTTACATAAATGTACGATTTCCGGGGTTTACGAAACTCAGGGGTCCACTGTATGTGTCTGAAATTTGAGGCAACCCCATCTATAAATATATTGAACAATCATGGTGACATCACACATCCTTGTCTAAGGCGCACTTTTACTGGGAAATAGTCCCCCTCCCTCCTACACACTCAACCTGAGCCTCACTATCCTCATAAAAACTCTTCACTGCTTTCAGTAACCTACCTCCTATTCCATACACCTGCAACATCTGCCACATTGCCCCCTATCCACCCTATCATACGCCTTTTCCAAATCCATAAATGCCACAAAAACCTCTTTACCCTTATCCAAATACAGTGGACCCTCGGTTAACGAAAAAACTTCATCCCAGAAGCCTGCTCAAGTGCCATTACCGAACGAATTTACTTCCTTAAGAAATAATGTCACGTAGATTAGTCTATTTCAGACCCCCAAAATACATTTCACAGCACTTAAAATATTATACAGTAGAACGTCATTTAGCACAAGATTATGTTGCACGTTACCGGTATTGCACGATTTAAGATTTGCGACACATTATCATCTTACACAAAACAAACAAACAAACAAATTTTATTTCATTGCAGGTTACATGGGTATCGGAGGTTACAATGTAAATTGAGTGCAAGGAGAGCCACTGACATGCCATGGCATTAGGGGCAGCTTATTCTAGTCCTTAAAAACTATGAACTTAATATTAGAGAAATTTATTGAGTTTATTCTAGTTAAAAATTATTTTCAAAATTACAATATGATGAAATTTTACTGTTTAAATTATTATATAATGATATTAGATCTTAAATTGTTACAGGTGTTAAGATTCTTGAATGATAATATGGAATTGAGATTATCTTAAGGAAAATAACATTGAGCATTTTTGACATTAACTTATAATATGAGTAGGGGGTAACATAATAGTAACATATTATTAAAAATTGAGATTATCGTATAGGAAAGTAACAATGAGCATTTTTCAAAGTAGTTTATAGCATGATCATTTAGGTTTGGGTGAGTAGGTGGTTTTTGAGTTGAGTCTTAAATTGATTTTCTGACAAGATTATCTTAATATTTACTGGTAATGAATTCCAGATTCTGGGGCCCTTTATGTGCATAGAATTTTTACATAGGTTGATATGAACACGGGTATATCAAAAGTGATCTGTGTCGTGTGTTGTGGTCATGGGTCCTATTAAAGTTGGTGAGGAGAGTTTTGAGCAGAGGGTTTATATTAGAGTGTAAAGTTTTATATATGTAGTAGGCACAAGAGTAAGTATGAATGTTCTTTACGGTGAGTAGTTTGAGACTTTTGAATATTGGTGGAGTATGCTGTCTAGAGTGGGAATTTGTTATCATTCTGACTGCGGCCTTTTGTTGTGTTATGAGTGGTCTAAGGTGATTTAACGTTGTTGATCCCATGCACAGATTCCATAGGTGAGATACGGGTAGATAAGTGAGTGATATAGTGCAAGGAGAGCTGATTGAGGTACATAATAGCGTATCTTTGATAATATGCCTACTGTCTTCGAGATTTTCTTGGAAATTTGTTGTATAGGGTTGTTTGGAATTTAAGGCTACTGTCAAGGTGGATTCCTAGGAATTTTCCCTCTGTGAGTCTTGTGATGGGTGTACCATTAAGTGTTATGTTAAGTGGAACATTTGTGACTTTGCTTCCAAACTGTATGAAGTAGGTCTTGTCAGTATTGAGAGTAAGCTTGTTAGTCGTCATCCATGTTGATATTTTCTGTAACTCGACGTAAAGATGATATTACACGGTTCGGCAGGAGGGGAAAAATTTTGAGCGCATGGTTATTTACTGCCTAAGAATCCTCATGCTTTGAGGAAAAGGGAATTTGTTGTTTTTCCTTCCTGCAAACTAAGTTTATTCAGATACACGGGGCCAGGAGCTGAGTCTCGACCCTGCAACCACAATTAGGTGAGTACAGTTACATACATTATCATACATAGCAGCATATGTAGAGAACCTAGGATAACCCAAGTCAGTCAATGGAAATACTGTCACTCTGACTTTTTTGGGTTATCCTAGGTTCTCTACACATATGCTGCTATGTATGATAATCTTCGTAACTGTATCTGTGTATACCTGAATAAACTTACTTACAGTTTGTGGGAAGGAAAAACAAATAAACATTCTCACAAGCAGTCTTGTTACTACTACTGTTGTTGTGGTTCAGCAGACACCACCTGCCTTACCCACCCACCACGGACCCCACCATCCCAGCATTCGTACGTATTTCATACGCGTCAAGAAGTCCTGGCTACAATCCAGCTGTGTTGTTTTTCTTTTTCAGGCCACCCTACCTTGGTGTGTTAATAAAATAAAAATATGCCATGAACATACTTCTACCAGGAAGTTGATCTTTTCAAGGCACTGGTGAATTGTGTTTTGATCTTGAATTAACAAAGAAAACAAAGATATTAGACAAGACATAACCCGTGGCCGTAATGAAGTGTTACTTTGTACACACAAAAAGATGTAAACATAAGTTTGTGTGACTGACTGACTTGACTGACTGACTGACTGACTGAATGACTTGACTGACTGACTGAATGACTTGACTGACTGACTGAATGACTTGACTGACTTACTGAATGACTTGGCTTACTGAATGACTTGACTGACTTACTGAATGACTTGACTGACTTACTGAATGACTTGACTGACTTACTGAATGACTTGACTGACTTACTGAATGACTTGACTGACTTACTGAATGACTTGACTGACTTATTGAATGACTTGACTGACTTACTGAATGACTTGACTGACTTACTGAATGACTTGACTGACTTACTGAATGACTTGACTGACTAACTGAATGACTTGACTGACTTATTGAATGACTTGACTGACTTATTGAATAACTTGACTGACTTACTGAATGACTTGACATTCTTACTGAATGACTTGACTGACTTACTGAATGACTTGACTGACCTACTGAATGACTTGACTGACTTACTGAATGACTTGACTGACTTACTGAATGACTTGACTGACTTACTGAATGACTTGACTGACTTACTGAATGACTTGACTGACTTACTGAATGACTTGACTGACTTACTGAATGACTTGACTGACTTACTGAATGACTTGACTGACTTACTGAATGACTTGACTGACTTACTGAAAAGCTTGACTGACTTACTGAAAGGCTTGACTGACTTACTGAAAGGCTTGACTGACTTACTGAAAGGCTTGACTGACTTACTGAATGGCTTGACTGACTTACTGAATGGCTTGACTGACTTACTGAATGGCTTGACTGACTTACTGAATGGCTTGACTGACTTACTGAATGGCTTGACTGACTTAATGTTAGACACTCAGTTCAACCATCGACTTCAGTTCAAGAACTTCTACTATCCACCTCAGCCCAGTAGGGCCACAGCATAACTCTCACTCTCTTCACAATCATCCACAAAACCAGCACCCACAATTTAAGGTAAATACTATTATTTCTATTACATTTGTAGTCTTAAGCAGTAAAAACAACATAATACATCACGATAATGAACTACAATTACATATTCACTTTTATTTTTGTAAGATCTGTTGGTCTAAAAAAAACTTTTGGCTTTTTGGGGACTCCCAGGAACTAACCCTATTTTTCCCATTAGTTCTTTTAATTATTTAACAAAATTATCTAACACGACTTTTTCAGGAACGTAACTATCGTGCTAAATGACGTTCTACTGTACTTAATATTAGTTTTTTAAACAGCATTACCCCCACATAAAAGTATTTAAAAAAAATTGACAACTAAAAAAAAATTCCGGGTACCAGCCATTCTACGTCTTTTTTCAAATTAATTCTTTCAATATATTTCCCTAATTTTTTTACATTGTATTTAAAATCTTCAATTTTTGTCAGAGACTGGGATATCTTACAGAAAAGTTACAATAGCTTTTGGGGACTCAGAAACATACATAATTTCCCATAAGAATTTGTTAATAAATCGTGGTAACAAGACTTCGGCAAAGAGTTACATTATTTATTAAACTTTACATAAAAAACAATGATATATTAAGAATAAAATACAATAAATGTCAACTTACTTTACATTTGAAGAGTTGTTGATGTGGGAAGAGGGAGGAGGGGGGAAGGATAGATTTCTAGTGTTTGGGAAGGGAATCCTTCCATTAACACTCAGGTACCAAGTTCTTTTCTGGGGTTACTGGCCTTTTTCTTTTTAAAGCCACTAGGACCAGGTTGAGAATCACTGGACCCCTCTCTAACAAAAATCTGTCCCGGGCTCGTGTCTGGCGATTCTTTAAAACATCCCTGAAATGGACACCATGTGTCATTGTACAGGTTGCCAGCACGGCCTGCAACAGCTTTTTTTTGGGTGATATCATCCATAAAGCCCTTTCACCCTGCCACATTCCACAAATCTCCCTTCAGAAGAAGGCACTTCCTCCATCTCTGTTCCCCCCTCCTCTGAACCATTTTTCCCGAACTGTGGTTTTGTTGCTGTTGCTGTTGAAGCTCTTGCAG
>WNWK01051650.1:0-12420 GCA_009830355.1 Cherax destructor
TTAAAACAGTATCAGGGTATAAAACAAATTCTAACCATACAGTAGAAAAAGTAATGTGAAGGACCTGGGAGTGATAATGTGAGAGGATCTCGCCTTCAAAGACCACAACAATGTATCTGCCGCATCTGCTAGAAAAATGATAGGATGGATAATGAGAACCTTCAAAACTAGAATCCAAGCCCATGATGATTCTCTTCAAATTGTTTGTTCTCTTCTAGGCTGGAATACTGCTGTACACTAACTGCCCTTCAAGGGCGGCAAAATTGCCGACCTGGAGAGTGTACAAAGAACTTTCACGGCACACATAAGTACGATAAGGCACCAAAATTCCTTGGAACGGTTGAAGGCCCTTGATCTGTATTCCTTGGAGTGCAGGCGAGAGAGATACATGATAGAATGCACGAAAATCACTCCCTATGAAAGCAAAAGACTCAGCAGGAGATGCAACATTCCCCGAAAAGCAGGGGCGCCACGAGTAAACTGAGAACAACACAATAAGTGTCCAGGGCTCAAGACTGTTCAACTGTCTTCCAGCATACATAGGGGGATTACCAATAGACCCTGGCTGTCTTCAAGAAGGCAGTGAACAGGCACCTAAAGTTAGTACCTGACCAACGGGGATGTGATTCTTATGTCAGTTTGCATGGGCCAGCAGTAGCAGCCTGGTTGATCAGACACTGATCCACCAGAGGCTGGTCTCAGACCGAGCCGGGAGGCGTTGACGCCTGAAACCCTCTCCAGGTAAATATCAGGTAATGTAAAAATTAATAATTTTGTACCAAAGCACCTTAAAAACTTACCTAATTTAAAAAAAAAGACACAAACGGTGACTGGAACAATCACACACCCCGCACATAGAAAGAGGGCTTACGACGACGTTTTGGTTCGACTTGGACCATTTACAAAGTTACACTAACACAAAGAACAGGTAGAAGGGGTATTTATAGGCCAGCAGACAGGGAAGGGCACAAGGAAGTGGTGGAGGAGTAATAGTGGAAGTAGTAGGGGTAGTGGAAGTTGTTGTGGTAGGGAAGTAGTAGTGGTAGGGGAAATAGTAGTGGAAATTTGGAAGTAGTAGTAGTGGAGTGAGTCATATTCATTTTTGTCCTCCTACTTATTTCTTGTTCCTCTGTCCTCTTCAGTACTTTCGAAAAACTGGCCAATCTCTTTCTGACAGACTTAGGGAGCACAAAAATAGTGTTAGGCTTGCCGACACCAATAATGCTCTTTTCTGTCATGTCAGAGATCACAGTCATCCTATTGATTGGTCTTCTGCTAAAACTGTCTACCCTTCGTCCAACTTTCACAGTCGTCGTCTGGTTGAATCCTCCCTTATACATATAAATATATATTATATATATATATATATATATATATATATATATATATATATATATATATATATATATATATATATATATATATATATATATATATATATATATATAACCAAGGACTGGCATGCAAGACACAATGAAGTCAACGACATCATAAAGAGAACCCTTGCTACAGCTGGATGCCCAGCCGACAGAGAGCCCCGATCACTAGCAGCCAACAATGTCCACAACCCAGCAAACCGCCCCGACGGATCACCATCTATCCTTGGAAGAATGGCAAGCTCTTAGCATGGGACTATACCTGTGTGTCGACACTGGCTGACACCTATATCCATCACAATGTGAGGCGACAGGGAGGAGCTGCTGACCACAGGGAGGAGTACAAGATCGGCAAGTACAGGGACATAAGCTAACAGTATCAATTTGTCCTTGTGGGATCAGAGACCTTGGGATCATGGGGAAAAAATGCAACACGTTTCCTTAAAGAACTGGGTTCCAGACTCATCGACACCACCAGGGACCCAAGGGCAGCCACTTTCATGTTCCAGCGCCTCAGTGTGACCATCCAGAGGGGAAATGCATGCTGCGTACTGGGCTCGCATCCGGCTTCAGAGGACCTGGAAGAGATTCATAATCTTTGATATATTGTACCAATGTATTCATGTTCATGTTTGTGTTTTCTGTCAATGTATTCTGTCTATTAAAAAAGCACTCATTCAATATATATAGGGAGTGGTAGGAGAAGAAAATATTCTAACAGCTCCGGGGAGAACCTCGAATTTTC
Source organism: Cherax destructor (assembly GCA_009830355.1). Classification (NCBI taxonomy): domain Eukaryota; kingdom Metazoa; phylum Arthropoda; class Malacostraca; order Decapoda; family Parastacidae; genus Cherax; species Cherax destructor. Next base: position 2,122 of record WNWK01051650.1, read on the forward strand.
CCTGAGGTACGTTTATTGTCTTCTCTGAGGATGAGGGTCCCCAGCAAGTTCTAGAGGTGGCACCTCCCTATATATTTATGTTTATATATATATATATATCTTTCTTTTCTTTCAACACGTCGGCCGTTTCCACTGAAGCGGGTGGCCCAAAGAAAACGAAAGTTTCTCCTTTTACATTTAGTAATATATACAGGAGAAGGGTTACTAGCCCTTGCTCCCGGCATTTTAGTCGCTCTTACGACACGCATGGCTACTTCCCATGGAGAATATATATATATATATATATATATATATATATATATATATATATATATATATATATATATATATATATATATATATATATATATATATAATATATATATATATATATATATATATATATATATATATATATATTATATATATATATATGTATATGTATATGTGTGTGTGTGTGTTATCTATTAGGCCTCATCATATCTTCATCTAAAAGAAAGATGTTGAGAAGCAAACAACATCCCCCACCCATCTGTTTGCAGGATGAAAACATTAGCTACGTTAAATCTTAGATATATTGGTTTAGATGTACCCTTCAATAAATCCATCATACCACAACTAATTAAGAAATGCAAAGATAGGCTAAATGCTCTTAAAGCTGTTGCTGGCTACAACCCCAACTATGGTGATAATGTGAGAATAGGGAGAAAGATGTACACTGCATGTGCTAGGTCCTTAATTGATTATGATGCTCCGATGTTTATATTGGCTTGGAAAGTTCTTTCTGACCCTTGAGTTTATGCAGAATGAAGCCCTCATAATTATTGGTGGCTGTCCAAAATCTACCAAGGTTCTTAATATGAGGATGGAGCTTGGTATCTCTAATATCAGTGATAGGATTATTGAGATTAACACTGTACTTGGTGTTAGACTGTTAAGAAATGAAGAAAACACTGTCACTATGAATCTTATTAAATGTCTAGAGGTAAATACACATAGATCTAAATGGATTGTGAAAACATGCAATTATATTAAGTTTTATAACATGTACGAACTGTATCACTGTAGGCAACAAGAGCATTTCACCCCTCCATGTGTTCATTTAATATCACATACCTGCAAGTCCCTCCCAAGAAGCTCATTGCTAGTAATCCCTTCCTTAAATCACTTGTAAAAGCAGCTGCTTGAGAAGAAATTTCTCGCCTAGCTGGTAGTAATAATTTATCACAAGTTATATACACTAATGGATCTAAGCAGAGGTCTACTGGCAGGGCTGCATCTGCTCTTGTTGCCACCTCCCTAGTTAGGAACGATAGCAACTTTGTTGAGTTAGGCATAAGAATTAACAACAGGGCATCTATACACTGCAAACTGAATTGTTTGCCATCCTAATGGCGCTAAAGGTAACTTATGATACTGAGCTTGACTCTATCATCATTACTGATTCTATGTTATTACTGAAGGCTCTTGATTCACATAATGCTCATTGGAGAAGCCAGGTATAGATACTAAAAAATCTGGGAAAAAGGAATTAATGTACAATTGCTATGGATCCCATCACACATTGGATTACTCCTTCATGATAAAGTTGATATGTAGGCCAGGGAAAGTACAATGAAGGAGAATGTAGAATATAACTTTGGTATATCTGTTTCTAGCATTACTAATTATATTAGGTGAGAAGTAAATAATGAAATTGAATGTTTTAGGAATGTAATTAGATGCCTGAGTAGATCTATAACCCACTATGACAATATGAATGTAGATAAGTACATTTATTTAGCAATTTGCAATATGAACAGACTGACTGATATTATATTGGCCAGGCTTATGCTTGGTTACAAGTACAGGTTGGCCATCACTAATTCAGCATCATCGAGACCTGTAAGGTGCCGGATTAGTGATTTTGCCAGATTACAGAGTAGTTGGGTTAGAATACAATTAACCCAACGGTGATATTTACGCATCGGCGATTTCCACCACTTTAAGCCCTATTTTTGGCCCATTCCATTGTTTCAGTCTACCAAACTCATAGCTATTTCGCTAGTATTACCTTTATCTGTCGATTGAGTACAAGAAATCGCCCACTTACATATTTCAACTACCCAATAAAGTGGTCAAAAATCGGTAACTTTACCAATTTCACACAAATTTCTTGAAATGCCTATTTCAAAATATAGTCCAGAATAAACAAAGCAGACATTCCTGGCACTAAAATAACATTTTCTCGGTTCATTCCTCTTTAAGGGGGGCTCCTTGTCATGGTAAAGAGGCTATCGGTCTGAGGAATTGGACCTCTTAGTCTTCTTCCTCAGACCGAACCTAATTACCCCTCAATCCCCCCTCCCCTTTCCCATCTTCCCCATCCTCCCTTTTCCCTTTCCTCCTCCTCATCCCTCCCTTATTTCCTTCCCATTTTTACCCTGGGAGCTTCTCTCCACAGGCATTCTAGTTCCTAGGTAGGGGAAGGGTACCGTGGTCCAATCCCATTCCGTTGAGGTTCTTGGCGGTGGTGTAGTTTGCCGTGGAATCTGGATCGCCTGAGGATCTCCCGATCCCTCTCTGGTCTCCCGGGGGGTGGCCTTGGGTATCTTTCAGGCGACGGGTGTATCTCTGGAGGCCACCTTTCGGATTCCAGGGGTGGTGGCCGAAGGCAGTATGCTTTGTCGCGGATATCCGGCTGCCCTCTCTTTTGTCCGTCAAGGTGGCTTGGTAGATGTGAGGTTGCTATCCCGGATTGCTGGTTTACTGGCATGAAGGGTAGGGTATGGCACGGGTTCCATGCAGCATCTGCACTACTTGTGATGTTGAGGTCCTCTTGGTCGCAGAGGGGGATTTACGCCCCTTTCATTCCTCCTAGGAGCTATTCCTCCACGTTCCCCCCTTTTTTTTATTCTTTTTTTTATTTTAATTTTTTTTTCTTCTTTAAAAAAAAAAAAAAAAGAAAGAAAGAAGTAACCTAACCATGGATGCCCTAATCTGTGAACCTACCCCCGGGCCCCTTGATACTGCACCTAGTTTCGACCCTACCTCGTTAACGGACAACTCTTCGGACAACCCTAATACCCCTGTACCTCTTGCTGGTGCCGGTTCGTCACCTGCTTCAGGTACCGGGGACCCTGACTGGCGATTTCGATACGTCTGACCTTCGCTATTCTCTGACCTTGATTCCGGCTTCTCCCTTAACGGTGCAGCAATTTTTGAATTGCCCGCCCGTCACACGTCAGACCACTCCTGGTCCCATGCACAAACTACCACGATCCTTACATGACGATACGACACTTCCTTCTCGTTCGTCTCAGAAATGACTAGCTCGTCACCCACTCCCCTTAGACACTTTGTTTCACACTACTCGATGGACAAAATTTTTTATTCTACGACCGACTTCTCCAAATACCTATCTTTCAGATCATAGTATCGGTAAGGCTCTGCTACGCCATGTTGGAAAAGATATCTCATTTCACGCTCTCAAGAGCAGCACTCGCATCATCACGGTCCAGAATGCTGGCCAAGCTCGCGATCTTTCTCTTCTTACAACCATAGATACTGTTCCTGTTACTATTGACAAACATCATTCCCTCAATTCTTGTTGTGGTTCTGTCATTTTACCCCACACCATTGTCCAACGGAATTTCCAGACATGTGGTGATGACATTTTAGAGCAGCTTGAGCTCCAAGAACTCCCTATCCTTAAGGTTAACACTTTTGTCCTCCCCGCCAATAAGCGAAGACGTTATCCTTGCAATATAGCTCGTTTAACGTTTGACTGCCGAGAACTTCCACCTTCGGTCTACATTGCAGGTCAACGTTTACAAGTTCGAAAGGTGACCCCTACACCACAGCAGTGTAGAAACTGCTGGCGTTTTGGTCATCCAGCAAAATATTGCAGGTCCATAGCTGAATGCCCAGTCTGTGGTGCTGACGACCATGCCAGTTCTTCTTGTACTCTACCTCCCTCTTGCCTTAACTGTCATGAGGCACATCCATCGTATTCTCGCTGTTGTCAGGTTTACCTGAATGAGCGGGAAATCCGTTGTCTCAAAGAGGCGGAAGGCTTCTCATATGCTATGGCCGTCTCTCATCTACGCCTTCAAGTGAGACTTCCCCGCATTTCCTATTCTCGCATTGCTAACCGTCGCCCCACTTCTGGGGTCCCAACTTCCACGACTTCCTCTGTGGTCGCCTCATCCTCAATCACCCCTGTCTCGAATCCTTTTGATGTTCTTGACTCCGAGGTCCCTACCTCGGTCCACACTCCTTCCTCTACTCACTTGCACAATTCTGAGTCTAAACATCCTCGTCCTTCACCTAAACCTCAGCGCCCCCCTTCTTCTCATAAGCCCGGCAAAAAATCCCTACTGCCAGATTCTTCGCCTCCAACCAGTTCTGTAACGTGTGTGGAGGTTCATCCTCCTCCTCATACACTACCTTCATCCCCTGTCCCCTCCCAAGCCCCTACGACAGTTTCCTCTTCTATCTCCTCATCCTCTACTTTAGTACAGTCTATAGACTCCCCGATAGTTGCTCACTCTTCTTCCATTTCTAATGTAGTCCCACATTCTACATCTTTGACTTCCAAAACACTGGAAGATATTGCAGAATATATTTCAGAGACTGGACCGATGATGGACACTACACCACCTGAGGTTCCTCATCTCTCTTCTTCGTCTCAACCACCCCTTACTTCACAACGTCCTCCTCCCTCTCTGATTACAGGTCTTCTGCTGCCTCCACACATGGACTTTTCTAACCCTAGTCCATAGATTCCTCTCACTTCCACTTATATCTTTCTCTCCATAAATCATGGCTTATTTGCAGTGGAATATCCGAGGCTTCAGGGGTAACCGGGGTGAGCTTCAGGTGTTGCTCTCCCAGTTTTCCCCTGTTGGGGTCTGTTTGCAAGAACCCAAATTACAATTCACTATTATCAGGCCCTTTTCAGGCTATGATTTGTTATATTCATTGGATCCTTTTTCCGATGGAACCTTTAATGAAAGTGCTCTTCTTATATGCACTGGTGTTCCATACCATCAGCTCTATGTCCCTTCTTCCTTACATTACACCGCAGCCCGTATCCACTTGAATAAGTGGTATACACACTGTTCTTTATATCTCTCCCCTTCGTGGGCATTGTCTATCCCAGATGTTGATTTTCTGGTTTCTTTCTTACCGCCACCCCTTCTATTACTTGACAATTTTAACGCACACCATTTTCTCTGGGGAGGGTCACACTGTGACTCCCGTGGCATTCAGTTGGAAGCATTTCTTGCTTCTCTTCCCCTCCATGTTTTAAATACGGGTACTCCTACCCATTTTGATCCTCGAACTCATTCTTTCTCCTGTATCGATCTCTCCATCTGCTCTTCCTCAACAGTCCTTGACTTCACCTGGTCTGTCCTCCCGGACTTACATTACAGCGATCATTTCCCAATCATCCTTAAGTCCCCTCTGTTTTCTCCACCTCCTCATTGCCCACGCTGGCAATTTGACCGGGCGAAATGGGACCTTTACGCACATCTTACTGCCTTTCATGAGGTTCCTACCTCGTACTCCATCGATGAGGTTTTACATCACTTTTCGTCCTCCATCTTCACAGCGGCTTCACATTCTATTCCCCAAACCTCGAGCAAGCATCCTCAGAAGTGCGTGCCTTGGTGGTCTCCTGCTTGTGCTCGGGCAGTGCGTTTGAAATGCGCTGCATGGGGCAGGTATCGGTATAACAGAACCACAGAGAGACTCCTTGATTTTAAGCAGAAGAGAGCTATTGCTCGCCTTGTCATTCGTGATGCTAAACGCACTTGCTGGCGAGATTACGTTTCTACTGTCACTTCGGCTTCCTCGATGAGTGCAGTCTGGAAGAAAGTGCGGAAATTAAGTGGTAAATTCTTCCCCGACCCAGCTCCTGTTCTTCAGTTTGCTGGTGTCGTGCACCCCTCTTGCCGTTGCCACTGAAATTGGTAATCATCTCGTCCGCATTTCTCAGGGGCTCCATCTATGCCCCTCGTTCCTTTCTTCTAAGTCTGCCAGCGAGTTAAAGCCCTTAGATTTTTCTTCTCTTAGAGAAGAATCCTATAATGTGCCTTTTACCCTTCAAGAACTGGAGGCAACACACTCTGCTTGCCGATCATCGGCAGCTGGGCCAGACGGCATACATATTCATATGCTACATCATTTACATCAGTCTGTTCTTACTGTCCTCTTATGACTCTTTAATCTCATATGGTCGCAAGGAGTTCTTCCACAGCTGTGGAAGTCTGCTATTGTTCTCCTTTTCGAAAACCAGGTACTACGGGACGTGATTCCTCTCACTACCGTCTCATCGCTCTTACCAGTGCAGTTTGCAAGGTGATGGAACGTCTAGTTAATAGACGTTTGATGTTGTATTTGGAGACTCACAATAGTCTCTTCCTAGTCAATATGGCTTCCGTAAGGGCCGTTCTGCCATTGACCCCTTGCTCGCTTGGATACGTATATTTGTAATGCCTTTGCGAATAACCATTCTTATCCTATCTTTTTGACCTTGAGAAGGCTTATGACACAACTCGGAGATATAATATCTTGGCCCAGGCCCCTCCTTAGGCCTCCGAGGCAACCTACCATTCTTTTCTTAAGGCCTTTAACTGACAGACATTTCGGGTCCGGGTTAGTAATGAACTCTCCCGAATTTGTCCAAGCTGAAGGTGTCCCCCAGGGATGTGTTCTGAGCACAACACTCTTTCTGCTTGCTATAAATAATCTGGCATCTGTTCTCCCATCAATATTTGGTCATCGCTCTACGTGGATGACTTTGCTATAGCTTGTGCAGGTGCTGACTGTCACCTCATTGCAGTTTCCCTCCAGCATGCCATCAACTGGGTTTCTGATTGGGCCACCACTCACGGGTTTAAATTTTCTAGTGGCAAAACTCATCAAATTACGTTTACTAGACGTTCAGTGGTCTCTGATCATCCATTGTACCTATACGGCTCACGTATCGCGGGAACGTGATACAATTAGGTTTCTCGGCCTCCTGTTTGACCGTCGATTGTCCTGGAAACCTCACATTACCTCTCTGAAGGCAACTTGTCACACCAGGCTGAACCTTCTTAAAACCCTTGCACATCTTTCATGGGGGCTGATCGTAGAACCCTCCTTCGCCTACATTCAGCCCTAATTTTGTCGAAACTGATTATGGTGACTAGATATTTTCTGCGGCCTCCCCTGCTACTCTTTCCATCCTTAATCCCATCCATCACCAGGGATTACGCTTATGCCTTGGTGCATTTCGTTCTTTCCTGGTTGAGAGCCTCTATGTAGAAGGAACATTCCATCCTTATCCAATCGTCGTGATGCACATTGCATTCGCTATTTTGTTCGCTCATGACCTCCGCAATCCTTCCATGTATAGGATTGTTACAGATGTTAGTAGGCGCTCTTTATTTGTTCGTCGCCCCTGCTTACTTCGTCCCTTTTCTCTTCATCTATTTCCTCCTGTCTTCCTTCAGCTCCCACCTCTATATGTTCATGTGACATCTCCCTTTCCCCTGCCCTTGGGAAGTTCCTGCTGTCCGTGTCTGTTCTATTCCTCTACCTTGCTCGAAAGCCCAACTACCTATGGCAGCTTCTCTCTCTTTCTTTCTAGACTACTTCCGTTCTCATTCCCATGCCATCTCAGTATACACCGATGGTTCAAAGTCATCTGACGGCGTCGGATTCGCAGCAGTGTTTCCGGACAGCGTTGTACGGGGCATCTATTACCCTTGGCTAGCATATTTACGGCTGATTTGTATGTCATCTTGTGGCACTTATCCGTATTGCATCTATGCCTGAGTCACCATTTGTGGTAGTTTCAGACTCCTTAGTGCTTTACAGGCTATCCGTAAAATTGATACACCTCACCCCCTAGTTCTTCGTATCCACCTTTGGTTACGCCGTATCTTTAGCAAGCATAAAGATATTGTTTTTTGTTGGGTCCGTGGTCATGTTTACGTACAGGGCAATGAACAGGCAGACACTGCTGTGCGGTCAGCAGTACATGACCTTCGAGTTTCATATAGAGGTGTTCCTTTCACGGACTATTTTGCGGTCATTGCTACCCACATTCGCACCCGTTGGCAACAACGCTGGTCTGACCTGCTGAATAACAAACTTCATTCAATTAAACTGGTTATAGGTTTCTGGCCTTCTTCTTGTCACCAATGTCGAGGTTGGGAGACTACTCTCTCCCGTCTTCGCATCAGCCACACTCGTCTTACTCACGGGTATCTCATGGAGAGGCTCCCTGCCCCTCTCTGTGAGCATTGTCAGGTTCCAGTGTCTGTTCGACATATCCTGTTAGACTGCCCACTCTATCAACGAGCACGCAGAATTTACCTCCAACGACGTCTTCGCTCTGCGGCCCTTTCTTTACCTTCCTTCTTGCAGATGGACCTCCTTTAATCCTGACTCTCGTTGACTTTTTGACAGAAACTGACTTACTACACAAACTCTGAAGATTATACCTCTAGCACCTCCCTCAGTTCTTTCTACCTAGATCTCTTGCTACCCTCTATCCCTGCACTATCCACCATCATGCTGCACTCCATACAATACTAGTCATCCATCTCCCTCTTACAACCGACTCTCCCTGCATCCTGCAATAACCTGCAGCGCTGTATAACCCCTGTGGTTTAGCGCTTCTATTTGATTATAATAATAATAATAATAACAAAATAAGTGTCAGGGGCTTAAGACTGTTCAACTGCCTCCCAGCATACATAAGAGGGATTACCAATAGACCCCTGGCTGTCTTCAAACAGGCACTGGACATTCACCTAAAGTCAGTACCTGACCCGCCGGGCTGTGGTTCGTACATCGGGTTGTGTGCGGCCAACAGTAACAGCCTAGTTGATCAGGCCCTGATCCACTATGAGGCTTGGTCACTGACCGGGCCGCAGGGGCGTTGACCCCCAGAACCCTCTCCAGGTGTACTCTTGTATACACAAAAAATAGAAGATTTACTGTTATGCAGACTATTGCATTATTGTAATAATTGTTTAAATAATGTCAAACCATTCGTGACTGCGTGTTACACCGACCAGGTGTGACATCATTTGTTTACTCTTGAACATCGGCAATAATCAAACATTTCCTCTACTATGAGCTCAATTTTAAGGTACTTTCCTGCGTGAAACCAATCAAAATTATATCTGTTTCTGTAACATATATTCCATTCTATCAAATGAGACAAAAAAAAAAAAAAACGAAACTACAATCATACAAACCATACGAAAATACACCGCAAAGTCACTGTTTTACACCAAAAGCACAGTCGCCTATTTTTCTCATGCACTGCATGCTGCAGGATTTTTTTTTTTATACAGTGCACACTTACCACACAGGCCTATTCTCTCGTATGTAGGTCCAAATTTACTGGTCACAGCTTATCGGAGTGAGCTGAGCTCTTGGCGACCAACAGTGGCTTCAAAGCCATCTTATCTTTTAGGGACAATATATGGTGTACAGTAGACCCGAGTAACGGTCTGTCCAAATAACGATTTTTTCGTGTAAAGGTTGCTTTTTACGGTCAATATTTTTCTCGTGTAGCGTTTTTTACTCGTGTAGCGGTCTGTACCAGACCTGTCCGCCTGCCTGCTTTTGCGCCGCTCGCCGCGCAGGACGCCAGTCTAGCGTTGTTTACACTTGAGTGAACAATACCCAGCGCCCTTTTATAATAATAATAATAATAATAATTTTTATTTCAATGCATGTTACAAGTGTACAATGTTATTGGTAGTTACAAATATAATACAATTATAAAACTGTAATGCAAGGAGAGGGCCCCTGGCATGCCATGGCATTAGGGGGAGTTTCAAACATTCACAATACATTTGTTGTGTTTATTGGTTTAGTGATTGTCACTGTGAAATAAGCCCATGGGTCCAAAAAAAGCTTCCAGTGGCACCCCCGTGGTAAAGAGAGGAGAACACCATCGAACTGAAGAAAAGATTGTTGAAAAATATGGGGTGGGTTTGTGTGAGTTAGCTTGCCGGATGTATGGAAAAAACAATCTACTATCACCACTATCCTGGCAAAGGGGAAAAAAAAATTAAGGCGCTAATGTTGCAAAAAGGGGTTGGGTATGTTAACGAAAAAAAGATCGAAAACAGGGGTGAGGTTGAGAAGTTGTTAGGGGGGGTGGATCAATGAAAAAAAGATAGCGGGGGATAGTATTTCCCGGCGATAAATTTTTGAAAAAGGGGAAGGGAGTTGCATGCAGATCTTGTCAAGACAATGCCGCAACCAGTGCTGAGAAAAGTGATTTTAAAGCCAGCAGAGGCTGGTTTGGAAGGGTTTGAAACA
>WNWK01051651.1:0-12419 GCA_009830355.1 Cherax destructor
AAACAGAATCGTTTCATATTTGTATACCAATTCTATGTATCATGTATGTTAAGTTTTTTAAATAAAATATAAAAAAAAAAATTATAAATGTGAATGTTCTTTATGGTGAGTAGTTTTAGGCTTTTGAATACTGGAGTATGCTGTCTAGAGTGGGAATTTATTATCATTCTGACTGCAGCCTTTTGCTGGGTTATGAGTGGTCTAAGGTGATTTAATGTTGTTGATCCCCATGCACAGATTCCATAAGTGAGATATGGGTAGATGAGTGAGTGGTATAGTGCAAGGAGAGCTGATTGAGGTACATAGTAGCGTATCTTAGATAATATACCTACTGTCTTTGAGATTTTCTTGGAAATTTGTTATATGTGTGTTTGGAATTTACGAGAGTGAAACTTTTAAGTATATTTATTAGTAAGTCACATAATTTAAGTTTACTGGATATTCCTACTTAGATGTTGCAGTAAAGATAGTGTTGTTGTGTGTTAATAATAAAAGTAAGTTTGGTAGGTGTAATACACACTTACATAGATCTTACCTGGAAAGATTATATTTAAATTTAGATTACAGAACGACTGGTTGTCCGCCATCTCCCAGTCTTCACCTAAGATGACTGTACTTCAGTCTTCATCATTGGGGATGTGAACATAAATATGAAACCTACATATTTGTTCTGCACAGGCTCCTGACGTCTCGTCTTCTGCACAGGCTCCTGACGTCTCGTCTTCTGCACAGGCTCCGACGTCTCGTCTCTGCACGGCCCACGCTCGCTTCTGCACAGGCTCTGACGTCTGCGTCTTCTGCACAGGCTCCTGACGCTCGTCTTCTGCACAGGCTCCTGACGTCTCGTCTTCTGCACAGGCTCCTGACGCTCGTCTTCTGCACGGCTCCTGACGCCTCGTCTTCTGCACAGGCTCCTGACGTCCGTCTTCTGCACAGGCTCCTGACGCTCGTCTTCTGCACAGGCTCCTGACGCTCGCTTCTGCACAGGCTCCTGACGTCTCGTCTTCTGCACAGGCTCCTGACGCTCGTCTTCTGCACAGGCTCCTGAGCCTCGTCTTCTGCACAGGCTCCTGACGCCTCGTCTTCTGCACAGGCTCCTGACGCCTCGTCTTCTGCACAGGCTCCTGACGCCTCGTCTCTGCACAGGCTCCTGACGTCTCGTCTTCTGCACAGGCTCCTGACGCCTCGTCTTCTGCACAGGCTCCTGACGCCTCGTCTTCTGCACAGGCTCCTGACGCCTCGTCTTCTGCACAGGCTCCTGACGCCTCGTCTTCTGCACAGGCTCCTGACGCCTCGTCTTCTGCACAGGCTCCTGACGTCTCGTCTTCTGCACAGGCTCCTGACGTCTCGTCTTCTGCACAGGCTCCTGACGTCTCGTCTTCTGCACAGGCTCCTGACGTCTCGTCTTCTGCACAGGCTCCTGACGTCTCGTCTTCTGCACAGGCTCCTGACGTCTTGATGATTTTACTTGGATGTAAAGTATCGTCTTCTTGTGCACTACTTTCTGACGTCTTCATGCGTTTACTTGGATGTAAAGTCTCGTCTTTGTGAGGGAAAAGTTCATAGATAGGAGTGATGAAAGTGTGAAGGTATGTAGAGTGAGGGTTGAGTGGTAGTTTGCTGGTTAAGGTGGGGCGAGTGTCTCGCTGCTGCTATACCCCCCTTTTTCACCCGGTGAGAGGTGTAATGCTAGGCTCCGACCACAGGTTGAAATCACTTGACTGACTACGCTCAATCCCACTGTAAGTACTTCACGGCTGCTTGTATCTTCATTATTTTATGTGTAAGATCTTCACTCTTTAATTTTTTTTTTGAGCTTCACTCATGTTTAAAACATTCACTTCTGCTATGTCCTGCCTTGGTTTGGTAGAGTTAATTATTATAGTTCGCCATTTCTTTTAAAGGCCTTATGCCTACTATGTAAATTAATGCTCGAATGGTGAGTAATTATTGTGGTTTCCTTCACAGTCCTCTGTGTCCGCTTGGATCATCGGATTCAAGGCTGAGTGGGGGGCCGGCGTACTCACCAATTGAGAAACAGAGCAACGAACACGATTTCTGCATTACCACCAGTATTACCCCAGGACCATAGAAACATCAGGCAACTGGACGTCACTAGGGGCCAACTTTCAACTGAGTCCCTTACATCATATGTGACATTGTAACAGTTTTGGAAGACTGTTGGATTTGTGGTAAAACTTGAGGCAACAACATCAACACCACTACCACCACCACCACGGAGTTCTCTCTCTTAAGATTCATTGCTTCAGTGATACGTCCACAGCTGTAAATATTTAGCTTTGAATCATATACATTTTTTTTTTTTTTTTTTCATTTTTCATTTTTCTTAATATAGGTTTATTCTAATCATATTTTTGTATTTATTATTTCTATTGCATTCTATTAAAATAAAGTGTTTATTTTTCTTGTTATTAGTCTTTTTCTATTATTCTTTTCCTGAGAAGATTGGCGACAAACTTCACATCTTCTTGTTCACTACTTTCTGACGTCTTCATACTTTTACTTGGATGTAAAGTCTCGTCTTGTTCATCACTGACTTCACGTGTTTCACTTCCTTCCATACTGACGAGTAGTGACTACTTGCAGAGTAGAAGAAATAAGTGCTAGCATAGTAGTAGATATAAGAACTATCACACTAAACTAAACTTCTCTGTTGGGGTTATCAGGGCCACTGACACTAAGCTGTATTGAGCCTGGCTTCCTGATGCTCGGCGAACATTGTTGCCCCAAGCTGGGCCATCAAACAAAAGTTCTTTTGTATAATAGAAACAGGAACTAAAAGTTTCCAATTAGATCTGGTGGAGCACCTTGCCAAGCTCCAAGATGGCCGCCAGGCGTCCACACCACAGCTATGTTCATAACCGGCTTTCCACTAAAACCGTTAAATAATCTTAAGAGCGGGAAAAAAATCAGCTGAATAAAATAAAGCCCATGAAAGGTGCACAAATGTTTGCCATATTTCTAAGGTTGACACTTTAATTTCCTTCCTAGGTAGCTATCCCTCCCTAACCTGGGTTATCCTGGGTGGTTATCCTCCCTAACCTCGGTTATCCCGTGTGGCTCTCCCTCCCTAACCTGGGTTATCCTAGGTGGCTATCCCTCCCTAACCTGGGTAGCTATCCCTCCCTAAACTGGGTAGCTATCCCTCCCTAACCTAGGTAGCTATCCCTCCCTAACCTGGGTAGCTATCCCTCCCTAACCTGGCTACCTCTATAGTAGTAATTGACTTCAAGGGTACAGCTTCAGGAAAACTGGAAGCATAATCCACTAATGTAAGAATATATCTATGTCCCCCAGATGAAAGTGGTGATAAGGGACCAACAATGTCAATAGCTACTCTCTCAAAGGGTACTGTAAAAATAGGCATTTTGACCATAGGTACTCGCTGGGTACCTCAGGAGGATAACAGTTGGCAAACCTTACAAGATCTACAATATAAAGTGATATCTGAGGACATTCTCGGCCAAAAATAGGTGTCCTTAATTTTATTTAAGGTCTTATGGTGAGAGAAATGTCCAGCCACTGGTAGATCAATGTCCAGCCACTGGTAGATCATGGGCCATTTTAAGAATGGTCTCCCTGCACTGGCTTGGGACAACTAGAGTGGAGTAGGCTATATCGTCTGAATGAGGCTTAAATACCGATTTGTATAGAATACCTCTAATGTATTCAAATTTGTATGTAAAGTCTTTCCTTTGAATAACCTTATTTTTACTAGCTGACTCATGGCAATTCTGGAGAGAAGGACAATTAAGTTGTAACTTGACAAAGTCCTCCTTAGATATTTCCAAAGGTTTTAGGTCAGGAAAAATCAAAGGATGAATAGCAGGAGAAGCTAGTGCTTTGCTCTGTGTCCTAGTTAATACCTGGATGGATTCAGAGGCAATATCATCACTTTCATCTAAAGAGTTAACAGGTGATCCTGCTACCTCGTTATCGAGAGCATCATCATCTGTTCCTACAGCCTCGGGAACAGAATTAGAGAGGGGTTTTTCCGAGTTTAAAGGTGGTGTCCCATTTCAGGGACGTTTTAAAGAAACGGCAGACACAAAGCTCCCTGGACAGATTTTTTGTCAGAGAGGGTCCAGTGACTCTCAACCTGGTCCTAGTGGCATTAAAAGAAAAAGAAGGGAAGTAACCCTGGAAAAAAGAACTTGGTACCTGAAGTGTTAATGGAAGGAGATTCCCCTTCGAAACACTAGCAACTACTCCATCTTCTCCCCTCCTTCCGTCTTCCACACATCAACAGCTCTTCAATAAAGGTAAGTGTCACGTTATTACTGTTATATTTATTTGTGATAATTTATGTACAGTGGACCCCCGAGTAACGTAAAAACTTCATTCCAGAAGCCTGCTCAAGTGCCATTACCGAACGAATTTACTCACTTAACCCTTTCAGGGTTATTGACGTTCTAGTACGGCTTACGCCCTGGGGTTATTGACGTACTAGTACGCCTAAATTCTAGCGCCCTCAAATCAAGCAGAAACAGGCTGTTAGGCCTAGATGTGATAGAATGGGTCTGTGCGGTCAGTGTGCGCAGTATAAAAAAATTCCTGCACCACACAGTGCATAATGAGGAAAAAAAAACTGACCGTTTTTTTGGTTTAAAACAGCGACTTTGCAGTCTATTTTCGTATGGTATTTATTGATGTATTCTCTTTTTCTTGGTCTCATTTGATAGTCTGGAAGATATATTACAGAAATAGAGATGATTTTGATTGATTTGACAAAGACAAGTACCTTGAAATTGAGCTCAAAGTAGCGAAAATGTTCGATTTTTGACGATGTTCAAGAGTAAACAAATCACACCATGCATCCAATACACATCAACTGGCGAGTCTAATATTCATGCACAAGTGCTCTAATATTATTTATACCATTTATACAATGATGCAGTTGTATACATAACAGTAAATTTTCTATTTTTTTGTGAGAATAAAAATTCAAAATGAAAAGCAAAAGTAATGTAAGAGGGGCCTGGAAACGTGATTAATGAACAGAGAAGTCGTTATTTTAGTGCCAGGAATGTCTGCCTTGTTTATTCTGGACCCTATTTTGAAATTGGCATTGTTTGAAATTTGTGTGAAATTGGCCAAATTGCCATTTTCTGACCACAATTTTGGGTAGTTGTAATAGGTAAATAGGCGGTTTCGTGTAGTCAATCGATAGAAGAAATGGAGTTCTAGCGAAATAGCTATAATTTTAGTTGCCTGAAACATTGGAATTTGCCGAAAATAGGGCTCAAAGTGGGCGAAATCGCCGATGCGTAAGTGTCATGGCTGCCGCTAACTTCGCAAAAGCATAATTCTGTTAGTTTTCGATCAAATTTCATAATTTTTGTGGCGTTATGATCGGAAAAAGATTCTCTATCATTTCATAAGAAAAAATATTTTTTTTTTTTTTTTTAAATTCTTGGACCCTGAGAATGAGTTTCGGAGACCCCCCTTGGACCCTGAAAGGGTTAAGAAATAATGTCAAGTAGGTTAGTCCATTTCAGACCCCCAAAAATACACTTACAATATTATACTTATATAATTGTACGATTTCCGGGGTGTTCGTTACTCGGGGGTCCACTGTACATGTATATCCTTCTTTTCTGTGTAATTTAATGTGGAAACAATATTTATTTTAATACTTTTGGGTGTCTGGAACGGATTAATTGAATTTCCATTATATTTTGACGAAAAAATGTTACGATTATCGAAAATTACGAATTGCGATAACTACGAAATATGAGGGTCCACTGTATATGCAGAGCATTTTGGGCAAACTTTAAGATTAATAAGGCAATAACTGTGCAGTTATTTTACATACATATAGTCATAAGGTGAGTTACAATGAATACAAAAAAATTTAATATTCAATTAGTTCACACTATATGTATTAATATTGGTAGAAATACCGACAATATGTTAATAAAAGGACACAAATGCAACTAATGTGACATTTTATTGTGGCAATAAAATGTCACATTAGGTGGATTTGTGTCCTTTTACTTCACACTATATGGCTTGAAAAGTTTAGCAGACAATAATTACAGTTTTAATTTAGTTTATAAAAAAGCAGTATTGCAATTTAGCACAATTAAAAAATGAAATTGAAAGAATTTTGAGTAATGATTAAATGGTTTAGCAAACATCAAGCACAATTTACAATATAAAGTAGTATTACATTTTAGTATAACTTAAAACAATGTAATTGAGACATTATAAGTTGAAAGTAATAATAATAGTTATTTCCTTGCAAGATTACATCGAGATTATATAATTACAATAATGAGTTGCAGTGCAAAAAGAGCCACTATCGTGCCATGGCATTATGGACAGACTAAACTTAATGGCTTACAGACTATGTACTTAATACTAGAGAAATTAATCATAGTTTGTTTAAGTTGCACATCTGTTTTTATTGATAGCAGACAGCAAGTTTTCTCAAAATAACAATGTGGGGACATAACACTGGGACAACTTGAAAGTATTTTGCAGGTTTTTCAATGTTTCTTATCAACGGCAGCGGCAGAGGCAGCATCCTAGCAGCCCTTATTCTCCAAAAAACTCAGCGCTCATCAAAGCTTGTGATGGCCTAATTGAAGGTACAACTGCACAAACCCACGTAGATCACAAAATGACCCAAGAATACTAGAAATGCTACCCAAACATTAACAAAATTGAAGATCTAAGGAAGACAGCCCTGCAAACCCAAACATCGCCCGCACTGCCAGACGAACGCCTAACCCAAGCTAAAGGAAATAAAGCCTCCTCCATAGCTTCACTAGTGATACTATGAGCGGAAATCGCAGAGGAACCAACAACAGTACCAAGAAACCAACGCTAAGGACTTTGAAACACAACATGTCTACACAACAGAAAGCCGGTGCATCAACAACCCCCCACACCCCCGCCCGGGTCCCGACGACAACAACAACAACACCGACCATGGCTGACTCTCCCACCAACCCCAAGCTAACTAACCTCGAGATCAAAATCCAAAACCTTGAAGAGAAGATTACATCGGGAAATACTGACACAGAAAATACGTACTCTACAAACAGCTATAACCAGTCACACCGATCAAATAACAACTCTGAATATGAAGGTGGAAGAAGCAATCTAGGACTGGAATAACAACATGCACACTCGACTTGATGAATATCTTGATTTTCAAGATGACAAAATTGAACAAGATAACTTGTCTGATGCAGTTATAATAAACAGCAACCACATTCCCAGAGACATAACTCAATCCCAGTGCAAGGAAACTGCTATCAACATATTACAAGACCACCTACAAGTTAATGTGCAAAGTAATGAAATCAAAGAAACACGATTGCTAGGAAAACAAGGTAAACCTAGTATAATGATCAGACTTCATTCATATGATACAAAAAAGGACCTAATTAAATCAGCAATTAGTGAAAAATGTAGTATACATCAACGAGTGCCTAACCAGGAAACGTCAAAACCTTCTATTTAGGTTGAGAAAACAAACTGGAGAACAAAATCCATCATTGCTTCGCTCGTGATGGGAAAATACTAGTTCAAAAAGTATCAACAGGTCAGCAATTTTCTATATCAAACGAACGTGATCTCACCAACTTCCTTAGACAAGCTGACATTACCATTACTGATTAGCCTATTGTCCTCAACACATAATATACGTGTGGTGTATTAGTGTATGTTACTACTACATTGTGAAATTTTTTGTACTAACTTCACTAGCTAGTACCAACTACCTCATACACAATGTACTTTTTTTTTAGTGCTATTACTTGCTGAAACTTTATAATATAAATCAAATCTTACTTCTAAGTTAATTTTACATATTTACTATCTGTCCATTTAATTTAATCCCCATTTGTATATTCTCTTGAAATAGTTCCCAACAAATCAATACAGTAGACCCTCATTTAGCACGACTTTATGTTGCGCGTTTTGGGTATTACGCGATTGAAGAATTGCGGCACATTTTTATCTAACACGACGTAAACCTTATATTACGCGATTCGCTGGAGGGGAAAAATTTTGAGCCAGCGGTCGCCTGCAGTAGGTTAAACCATCGAGTCAGTGGGGGTCCTACTAAGGGTGGCTATGAGCCACAACAAGTGTTTAATGCTGACAAGACAAGTGTTTTCTGGAAGAAAATGCCAACATGAACTTATATCAGTCAGCAAGAGAAAAGTGCACCAGGCTTCAAGACAGCAAAGGATCGCTTCACATTGCTCCTTTTGGGTAATGCATCAGGTGATTTCAAGTGTAAGCCCATGGTTATTTACCGCTGTAAGAATCCTCATGCTTTGAGGAAAAGGGAATTTGTTTTTCCTAGGATAACCCAAAGTGTTATCCTAGAGAACCTAGGATAACCTAAAGTTTGGGTTATCCTAGGTTCTCTACACATATGCTGCTATGTATGATAATCTTTGTAACTGTATCTGTGTATACCTGAATAAACTTATAGTTTGCAGGAAGAATAAACAACCATTCCCTCAAGCGGCCGGTGCTAATGTTGTGGAACAGCTGGGGAGACCACCCGCCTTCCCATGCTACCCCTCCCCCAACAACACCCCACCTTCCCAGCATTCGTATTCCATACGCGTCAAGCCAGCTGTGTTTGTCAAGAATAAGAGTGAATTGTGTTTTGATCTTTAAATTACTATATTTTGTATCTGTCAAGCAATCATGTCACCCAGTAGGCATACAAGTGTTGCTCAAAGTGGCAAGAAAATGACTTACTGAATGTCTTGACTGACTTACTGAATGTCTTGACTGACTTACTGAATGTCTTGACTGACTTACTGAATGTCTTGACTGACTTACTGAATGTCTTGACTGACTTACTGAATGATGACTGATGACTGACTTACTGAATGACTTGACTGACTGACTTACTGAATGACTTGACTGACTGACTTACTGAATGACTTGACTGACTGACTTACTGAATGACTTGACTGACTGACTTACTGAATGACTTGACTGACTGACTTACTGAATGACTTGACTGACTGACTTACTGAATGACTTGACTGACTTACTGAATGACTTGACTGACTGACTTACTGAATGACTTGACTGACTGACTTACTGAATGTCTGACTGACTGACTTACTGAATGTCTTGACTGACTGACTTACTGAATGTCTTGACTGACTGACTTACTGAATGTCTTGACTGACTGACTTACTGAATGTCTTGACTGACTGACTTACTGAATGTCTTGACTGACTGACTTACTGAATGTCTTGACTGACTGACTTACTGAATGTCTTGACTGACTGACTTACTGAATGTCTTGACTGACTGACTTACTGAATGTCTTGACTGACTGACTTACTGAATGTCTTGACTGACTGACTTACTGAATGTCTTGACTGACTGACTTACTGAATGTCTTGACTGACTGACTTACTGAATGTCTTGACTGACTGACTTACTGAATGTCTTGACTGACTGACTTACTGAATGTCTTGACTGACTGACTTACTGAATGTCTTGACTGACTGACTTACTGAATGTCTTGACTGACTGACTTACTGAATGTCTTGACTGACTGACTTACTGAATGTCTTGACTGACTTACTGAATGTCTTGACTGACTTACTGAATGTCTTGACTGACTTACTGAATGTCTTGACTGACTTAATGAATGTCTTGACTGACTTAATGAATGTCTTGACTGACTTAATGAATGTCTTGACTGACTTAATGAATGTCTTGACTGACTTAATGAATGTCTTGACTGACTTAATGAATGTCTTGACTGACTTAATGAATGTCTTGACTGACTTAATGAATGTCTTGACTGACTTAATGAATGTCTTGACTGACTTAATGAATGTCTTGACTGACTTACTGAATGTCTTGACTGACTTACTGAATGTCTTGACTGACTTACTGAATGACTTGACTGACTTACTGAATGACTTGACTGACTTACTGAATGACTTGACTGACTTACTGAATGACTTGACTGACTTACTGAATGACTTGACTGACTTACTGAATGACTTGACTGACTTACTGAATGACTTGACTGACTTACTGAATGACTTGACTGACTTACTGAATGACTTACTGAATGACTTGACTGACTGACTTACTGAATGACTTGACTGACTGACTTACTGAATGACTTGACTGACTGACTTACTGAATGACTTGACTGACTGACTGAATGACTTGACTGACTTACTGAATGTCTTGACTGACTTACTGAATGTCTTGACTAACTTACTGAATGTCTTGACTGACTTACTGAATGACTTGACTGACTGACTTACTAAATGACTTAACTGACTTACTGAATGGGCTGACTTACTGAATGACTTGACTGACTTACTGAATGACTTGACTGACTTACTGAATGACTTGACTGACTTACTGAATGACTTTATTAAAGTTAGAGACACTCAGTACAACCATCGACTTCAGTTCCAGAATCTCTACTATCCACCTCAGTCCAGTAGGGCCACAGCATAACTCTCCACTCTCTTCACAATCATCCACAAACATCAGCACCCACAATTTAAGGTAAATACTATTATTTCTGTTACATTTGTAGCCTCAAGCAGTAAAAACAACATAATACATCACGATAATGAACTACAATTACATATTCTCTTTTATATTTGTAAGATCTGTTGGTCTAAAAAAAACTTGTTTGGCTTTTTGGGGACTCACAAACGTAACCCTATTTTTTTCATAAGTTCTTTTAATTATCTAACACGATTTTAGCTAACACGACGTTTTCAGGAACGTAACTACCGTGCTAAATGAGGGCCTACTGTACCTAGTACTGCCTTTCATCCAATAACTCCTTTACTTGAAGCTTTAAAAGATAATTAAGGTGCTAATTCTGGTGCTAAAGTGTTTTACTCTTCAATTGAATGTAATGTATGAATGAATGAATGAATGCAAAACCTGTTATGAATATTACATACTTAGCTAATTATTTCCACAACACTTACATTATAATGACCACATAAACTAACTGCAATGCAATTAATTGTTTTAAATTGTTATCTCGCTCAATTAGTTGCATTGCTACAATAAATTGCTACAATTAATTGATATGTTCAACTTATATTCAAACTTTATAACTTAGATATGCAACTTTACTTATTTTATAAATTATCAACCATAACTTTTTATTATTTTATTATTATTATTGCTTTAATTTGTTTAATCTGATTTAATTAATTTTATAATGAAGACAAAAGTACAAAACTATGTTTAAAAAATGTCATGTCTAAACTATGTTCAAATTTCATAGCTTAAATACTCACCTTTACTCATTGTAAACTATCTACAAAAATTCTTACAATTTAGTTTTAAGTTAATTTTAAGTCTGCCCAAAATGCCCTGCATATTAGGGGCTTTTGGCATGTACACCTCATGTAATCTCAATAATTAAATGTAATTCTTTGCATCATGTCCAAATAAACTATTATTATTATTATTAGAATAAACTCAATAAATTTTTCTATTATTAAGTACATAGTCTTTAAGTTACTAGAATAAGCTGCCCCTAATGCCATGGCATGTCAGTGGCTCTTCTTGCACTCAATTTACATTGTAACTACCAATACCTATGTAATCTGCAATCTGCAATGAAATAAAATTTACTTTACCACTTTACTTTACTTGTTTATATCAACAGTAAATAATTAAATTATATTATGGGAATACAACTTTGTGAGTTGGTGAAAGTAGTTTACATTATTATTATAATCAAAAAGACGCGCTAAACCACAGGGGTTATACAGCACAAAGTAGTTTACAGTATGAGAATAAATCAGTTGGGTGTAAGGCAGTATTGTAAATACGTAGTTGAGCAATCATCATAATTTACCACAGTTCAGTTTAATATCTTTATTATGCACCCCATACCCATCCTGTGGGCAGTAGTCAAAAGATTACAGAGGCGGGGCCAGGTGCTATGTTTCGACACCTGCAACCACCACCTGCTGCTGTTGCTCATCGTTCAAGACACTGCACATTGTGTACGTCAGGACAATGTAATTTTATTTTATTTCATCGCAATTTTACATAGAGATTTACATAAAAGTGCAAGGAGAGCCACTGACATGCCAGGGCATAACGGGCAGCTTAATCTAAAAACTTATGGACTATGTACATAATATGATGATATTTCATTTGGCTAATTATAATATGGTGACACTACATTGCAGCAAGTGTTTAGTAGGATGGTAGTTAATAGTAAAAATTAAAATTAATTTTGGGAAAATGACTGAGTATTTTTTTAAAGTAATTTACAGAATGCGTATTTAGTTTATGGTGAGTAGTGGTAATATTACAATGTTATAATAGTACAAATTGAGATTATCTTATAGGAAAAAAATACTGAGCATTTTGAAAGTAATAAGGTGCCCTGTGGCCTG
>WNWK01051652.1:0-12419 GCA_009830355.1 Cherax destructor
TTGGTGATTGTTTGATTCTGGATCATAAGGAGTTTAGCTATCTCTGGGTCATTAATCTTCTTAACATCAAATCCATGGAAAGAGTTATCTTGGACTGTGGCGGCGGCCATTATTGTTGTTGTCTGGCGGGTGTTGTGATGGTGCAGGTGTTTGGGGGTTGAGGCCTGGCTGGTAGTACGAGAAGTTTTCCTTGCAGAAATGCTGCTCTCACCTGGGATGTTAGGAGTTCTTGGCTGTTTACTGGATCTTCTGTTGTTGCTATGATCCTTGGCCATTGACCGTGGCTTCAGATGAATAGTAGGCGATGTGGAATGGGTGAATGTTGTGGAGTATCACTTCAGTGGCAGCGGGGCAGGTGGTGGTAACACAAGTCCTATTAGTTGGTGATTTTGTGTATTTTTGGGTAATTACTGTAGTTGATTTATATCATTCTGGGTATCCACATATGTTAGTGTTATGTGGGTCTTGATTAGGCCATCACAGGGCTGCTGGGCACTTCAGGTGGAAGTAAAAGTAGAGGACAAGGTTCTTGCTGCTTGCTGCCGCTGCCGCTGACCACCGCACATGTTTTAGCAGCTGTGAGACGACCCCTGTGTCCATGCTCCATCTCCATAGGATGTTAAAAGCACATGATAAGGGTTTCTCAAATCTGCTTTTGATGTAGCTAACCAACATGTAATCATTAGTGAACTTGCTGTATTAACGGCTACCTGTCCAACAGAAAGTCTTCTGTGTTGTTCCAGGGGCATAGAAGTATAAGTAAAGACTTTGAATTTGGAACCCCACAGGGAGGTGTGCTCAGTCCCACCTTATTCAATATTCTAATTAATGTCTTACTTATTGCTATGCCTAGCCAGCCCCATCATTATATGATTAGTTTTGCTCATTATATAATTATTCACACCACCGGATTTTCCAACACCCAAAACATTCTTAACCATGTACTAGCCTCGTGTCACGACCTGTTGTTGATAATCTCTGTCATGTAGGGGGTAACGAATATGGATAGATATTTGGGGAATATGGGAGTATAGGGAGGGAGGGAGGCAGGAGAGGTGAGTCGAGTGACTCACCTCTCCTGACTCTCATTATCTCACTCATCCTCTCAGTATTTGAAATATAAAATAATAAAATTAAGTAAAAGAATAAAGAATAATAAGAATATAACGGGGACAGTGAATATTACTATTTCACTCAAACACAGTTTATTATTAAGTCCTTCTACAATAATATATTTGGGAATAGAACACTATATTGGGTTTAGATAAATGGAGATTGTACACATAAGCAGAGACGAAACAGAATATAACTTACAATATGGTTCAGAGGACAGTTCTCCACAGGAACTCAGTCACAGGTCCCAAGACCTACACAGCACGAGCACTGCTCCAAGCTAGTACTCTGCCCAGTCTCCTCCAGAGACTCTCCAACAGCCTTCTCCAAGAGCTTTGCACACAGGCAGTAGCTCTGCCAGAATCTGCTGCTCAGAGCTCTGCACACAGGCAAGAGCTCTGCCCTAATCTCCCTCTCTAGCTGTTTTCTCGAGCTTATATCGTCCTCCAAGCATTCTCCCCAATGAGGAGTGCACCACGTGCTTTGACCTGACGCCAAAACCTGACGCTAGTTCACGAACAAAAGACCTGAGACTTGTCTGACAGCTATTTACCAAGGCAAGGTGTGGTTAATTAGGTCGAAATCACAAGTACAAACTACATTACATCTCTACTAATAAACAAAGATACTCAAAAGGCGTCCTCCTCGACAGAGAGGCACAGTTCGCTAGATCCAGTAGCATGATGGCTCTCTTCAAGAATATGTAAACAGATACAGGTATCTAGGCTTTGAGGTCCCACTACTTGGACCTGTTGTAACGAGACTTTATCGTCAATACAAAGAAAGGCTGAAAGCTCTTAGAGTTTTGGCAGGGTTTCACCCCAGGTATGGTGCTAATGTTAAAATTATGAAAATGATGTTTCTTGCTTATATTAGATAATTGGTTAATTATGCTGTTCCACTACTTGCTCTTGTGTCTGACTGGAAGATTGGAGGGCTGGAAAATCTGCAGAACGAAGCAATGAGGATCATTTTAGGATGCCTTCGTACTGCCAAAATTTTAAATATGCAGAAAGAACTTGATATTCCAAGCATCAGAGATTGTGTTACTGAAAGAAATATCCTAATTGGGGTTAATATGCTCAGGCAAGCCCATTCAAACCCCTGCACAGAATCCCTCCAAACCTTCCTCAGCACTGGTGAACATCCCTCCAGATGGATCGAAAAAACTGGAACTGACCTCTGCATGAATCAGATATATGATCTATGTCAAGTAAGGCCCGGTGGTCTGGTGGCCAGAGCTCTCGCTTCACACACGGAGGGCCCGGGTTTGATTCCCGGCGGGTGGAAACATTTCGACGTGTTTCCTTACACCTGTTGTCATGTTCACCTAGCAGCAAATATGTACCTGGGTTGTTAGTCGACTGGTGTGGGTGTGAGGGAAAAGTTGTGTAAATAGGGTTACGGTTGTTCAGTCAGCCGGGAGTATCGTTAATGAGTTACAGCCAGCACTACCATCTAGTGGGCTGGGGCAAAACTCTCTTGTTCCCGGGTGTCTGTTGAGGGTTTTTACTTTCTACTCCTGGTAGTATGACTCTTACCTGGTGTCGGTTGGGGAGTGGAAAGTCACTTCACCTTCACTCTTCTCCGAATCAGCTCTGCCGCTGGACTGGTTCTCCAGGACAGACGCATGACTTACGAGCAAGATTTCCCTGGACTTAACGGGAATTCCACAACAACTCCTCTCTCTAGTTTCTAACTTGTGTGCGTTAGAGGGTGTTGCTGAAGATCTCACCTCCGTTCGGATACCTACAGTGTGGTATTTGAACCTAGTGGTCCCAGGAGATTCACAATCTACTCCGGAGACATACCACCTACTCGGAGACAACCATCATCTTTTCTCCCCCTCTCCGGTTATTACCTCCTGCCTCACTAACAGACCAGAACCACAACTGATGATTTTTTTTATTTCTATTTAATTTTATTAAAATCCAGAAAAAACAATCTTGTTCTATATCCTCTGTTTATTATTAATTTTTCCATCAATATTTTGTTCAGGGGAAGGCGTTTCCCTGACAGTGGGTCGCATCCTGGGGGACAAGATTAAAGACCCCAATGGATATAAGACAGACAGTCCTCGATGAAGCACTGACTTTCTTGGGTTATCCTGGGTGGCTAACCCTCCGGGGTTAAAAATTCGAAGAAATCTTATCTTATCTTCCTCTTTAAGGGGGGCTCCTTGACGAGGTAAAGAGGCTATCGGTCTGAGGAATTGGACCTTTTGGTCTTCTTCCTCAGACCGAACCTAATTACCCCCCAATCCCCCCTCCCTTTTCCCATCTTCCCCATCCTCCCTTTTCCCTTTCCTCCTCCCCCTCCTCATCCCTCCCTTATTTCCTTCCCAGTTTTACCCTGGGAGCTTCTCTCCTCAGGCATTCTAGTTCCTAGGTAGGGGGAAGGGTATCGTAGTCCATCCCATTCCGTTGAGGTCCTTGGCGGTGGTGTAGTTTGCCGTGGAATCTGGATCGCCTGGGGATGTCCCGATCCCTCTCCGGTCACCCGGGGGGTGGCCTTGGGTATCTTTCGGGCGACGGGTGTATCTCTGGAGGCCACCTTTCGGATTCCGGGGGTGGTGGCTGAAGGCGGTATGCTTTGTGGCGGATATCCGGCCGCCCTCTCTTTTGTCCGCCGAGATGGCTCGGTGGATGTGAGGTTGCTATCCCGGATTGCTGGTTTACTGGCATGAAGGGTAGGGTATGGCACGGGTTCCATGCTGCATCTGCACCACTTGCGGTGTTGAGGTCCTCTTGGGCACGGAGGGGGATTTACGCTCCCTTTCATTCCTCCTAGGAGCTATTCCTCCACGTTCCCCCCTTTTTTTATTCTTTTTTTTATTTTTATTTTCTTTTCTTCTTTCTTTTTTCTTAAAAATAAAAAGAAAGAAGTAACCTAACCATGGCTGACCCAATCCATGAACCCACTACCCCCGGGCCCCTTCCTGATACCGCACCCAGTACTGACCCTGCCTCGTTAACGGATGACTCTTTGGACACCTCTCATGCCCCTGTACCTCTTGCTGGTGCTGGTTCGTCACCTGCTTCAGGTACCAGGGTCCCGACTGGCCCTTTCGATACGTCTGACCTTCGCTCTTCTCTGACCTTGATTCCGGCTTCTCCCTCGACGGTGCGGCAATTTTCGAATCGCTCGCCCGTCTCCTATCGGACCACCCCCGGTCCCACACAAAAACGACCAAGACCCACACATGACGATTCGACACTCCCTTCTCGTTCATCGCAGAAACGACCAGCTCGTCACGCACTCCCCTTAAACTCTCTGTTTCAAACTACTCAATGGACGAAGTTTTTTACTCTGCGACCGACTTCTCCTAATACCTATCTTTCAGACCATAGTATTGGTAAAGCTCTGCTACGCCATGTTGGTAAAGACATCTCATTTCACGCTCTCAAGAGCAGCACTCGCATCATCACGGTCTAGAATGCTGGCCAAGCTCGCGATCTTTCTCTTCTTACGACCATTGACACTACACCTGTTACTATTGACAAGCACCATTCCCTCAATTCTTGTTGTGGTTCTGTCATTTTGCCCCACACCATTGTCCAACGGAATTTCCAAACATGTGGTGATGACATTTTCGAGCAGCTTGAGCTCCAAGAACTCCCTATCCTTAAAGTTGACACTTTTGTCCTCCCAGCCAATAAGCGAAGACGTTATCCTTGCAATATAGCTCGTTTAACGTTTGACTGCCGAGAACTGCCACCTTAGGTCTACATCGCAGGTCAACGTTTACAAGTTCGAAAGGTGACCCCTACACCGCAGCAGTGTAGAAACTGCTGGCGTTTTGGTCATCCAGCAAAATATTGCAGGTCCATGGCCGAATGCCCAGTCTGTGGTGCTGACGACCATGCCAGTTCTTCTTGTACTCTACCTCCCTCTTGCCTTAACTGTCATGAGGCACATCCTTCATATTCTCGCCGTTGTCAGGTTTACCTGAATGAGCGGGAAATCCGTTGTCTCAAAGAGGCGGAAGGCTTCTCCTATGCTATGGCTGTCTCTCATCTTTGCCTTCAAGGGAAACTTCCCCGTATTTCTTATTCTCGCATTGCTAAACGTCGCCCCGCTTCTGGGGTCCCAACTTCCACGGCTTCCTCTGTGGTCGCCTCATCCTCCGTCACCCCTGTCTCGAATCCTTTTGATGTTCTTGGCTCCGAGGTCCCTACCTCGGCTTCCCATACTATCCACACTCCTTCCTCTATTCACTCGCACAGTTCTGAGTCTACACGTCCTCGTCCTACACCTAAACCTCAGCGCCCCCCCTCTTATAAGCCCGGCAAAAAATCCCTATTGCCAGGTTCTTCGCCTCCGACTAGTTCTGTAACGTGTGTGGAGGTTCATCCTCCTCCTCATACACTACCTTCATCCCCTGTCCCCTCCCAAGTCCCTACGACAGTTCCCTCTTCTACCTCCTCGTCCTCTACTTTAGTACAGTCTATAGACTCCCCGATAGTTTCTTCCATTTCTAATGTAGTCTCCCATTCTGCATCTTTGACTTCCGAAACACTGGAAGCTATTGCAGAATATATTTCAGAGACTGGGCCGATGATGGACACTACTCCATCTGAGGTTCCTCATCTCTCTTCTTCGTCTCAACCCCCCCTTCCTTCACAACGTCCTCCTCCCTCTCTGGTTACAGGTCTTCCACTGCCTCCACACGTGGACTTTTCTAACCCTAGTCCATAGCTTCCTCTCACTTCCACTTCTATCTTTTTCTCCATAAATCATGGCTTATTTGCAGTGGAATATCCGAGGCCTCAGGGGTAACAGGGGGGAGCTTCAGGTGTTGCTCTCCCAGTTTTCCCCTATTGGGGTCTGTTTGCAAGAACCCAAATTACAATCCACTGTTATCAGGCCCTTTTCAGGCTATAATTTGTTATATTCATCGGATCCTTTTTCCGATGGAACCTTTAACGAAAGTGCTCTTCTTATACGCACTGGTGTTCCATACCGTCAGCTCTATGTCCCTTCTTCCTTACATTACACCGCAGCCCGTATACACTTGAATAAGTGGTATACACTCTGTTCTTTATATCTCTCCCTTCGGGCATTGTCTATCCCAGATATTGATTTTCTGGTTTCTTCCTTACCGCCACCCCTTCTATTACTTGGCGATTTTAACGCGCACCACTTTCTCTGGGGAGGGTCACACTGTGACTCCCGTGGCATTCAGTTGGAGGCATTTCTTGCTTCTCTTCCCCTCCATGTTTTAAATACGGGTACTCCTACCCATTTTGATCCCCGAACTCATTCTTTCTCCTGCATCGATCTTTCCATCTGCTCTTCATCAACTGTCCTTGACTTCACCTGGTCTGTCCTCCCGGACTTACATGACAGCGATCATTTCCCAATCATCCTAAAGTCCCCTCTGTTTTCTCCACCTCCTCATTGCCCACGCTGGTAATTTGACCGGGCGAAATGGGACCTTTACGCACATCTTACTGCCTTTCATGAGGTTCCTACCTCGTCCTCCATTGATGAGGTTTTACATCTCTTTTCGTCCTCCATCTTCACAGCGGCTTCGCATTCTATTCCCCAAACCTCGGGCAAGCATCCTCAGAAGTGCGTGCCTTGGTGGTCTCCTACTTGTGCTCGGGCAGTGCGTTTGAAACGCACTGCATGGGGCAGGTATCGGTATAACAGAACCACAGAGAGACTCCTTGATTTCAAGCAGAAGAGAGCTATTGCTCGCCGTGTCATACGTGATGCTAAACGCACTTGCTGGCGAGGTACGTTTCTACTGTCACTTCGGCTTCCTCGATGAGTGCAGTCTGGAAGAAAGTGCGGAAATTGAGTGGTAAATTCTCCCCGACCCGGCTCCTGTTCTTCAGGTTGCTGGTGTCGATATAGCACACCCTCTTGCCGTTGCCACTGAAATTGGTAATCATCTCGTCCGCATCTCTCAGGGGCTCCATCTATGCCCCTCGTTCCTTTCTTCTAAGTCTGCCAGCGAGTTAAAGCCCTTAGATTTTTCTTCTCTTAGAGAAGAATCCTATAATGTGCCTTTTACCCTTCAAGAACTGGAGGCAACACTCTCTGCTTGCCGATCATCGGCAGCTGGGCCAGACGGCATACATATTCGTATGCTACAGCATTTACATCAGTCTGCTCTTACTGTCCTCTTACAACTCTTTAATCTTATATGGTCGCAAGGAGTTATTCCCCAGCTGTGGAAGTCTGCTATTGTTCTCCCTTTTCGAAAACCAGGTGCTACGGGACGTGATCCCTCTCACTACCGTCCCATCGCTCTTACCAGTGCAGTTTGCAAGGTGATGGAACGTCTAGTTAATAGACGTTTGATGTGGTATTTAGAGACTCACAGTAGTCTCTCCCCTAGTCAGTATGGCTTCCGTAAGGGCGTTCTGCCATTGACCCCTTGCTGCGCTTGGATACGTATATTCGTAATGCCTTTGCGAATAACCATTCGGTTATCGCTATCTTTTCGACCTTGAGAAGGCTTATGATACAACTTGGAGATATAATATCTTGGCCCAGGCCCACTCCTTAGGCCTCCGAGGCAACCTACCATTCTTTCTTAAGGCTTTCTTAACTGACAGACATTTCCGGGTCCGGGTTAGTAATGAACTCTCCCGGAATTTGTCCAAGCTGAAGGGGTCCCCCAGGGATGTGTTCTGAGCACAACACTTTTTCTGCTTGCTATAAATAATCTGGCATCTGTTCTCCCATCCAATATTTGGTCATCGCTCTATGTGGATGACTTTGCTATAGCTTGTGCAGGTGCTGACTGTCACCTCATTGCAGTTTCCCTCCAGCATGCCATCAACCGGGTTTCTGATTGGGCCACCACTCACGGGTTTAAATTTTCTAGTGGCAAAACTCATCAAATTACGTTCACTAGACGTTCAGTGGTCTCTGATCATCCATTGTACCTATACGGCTTACGTATCCCAGAACGTGATACAGTCAGGTTTCTCGGCCTCCTGTTTGACCGCAGATTGTCCTGGAAACCTCACATTACCTCTCTGAAGGCGACTTGTCATAGCCGGCTGAACCTCCTTAAAACCCTCGCACATCTTTCATGGGGGGCTGATCGTAGAACCCTCCTTCGTCTACATTCGGCCCTAATTCTATCGAAACTCGATTATGGTGACCAGATATATTCGGCAGCCTCTCCTGCCACTCTTTCCAGCCTTAATCCCATCCATCACCAGGGATTACGCTTATGCCTTGGTGCTTTTCGTTCTTCCCCGGTTGAGAGCCTCTATGTAGAAGCGAACATTCCATCCTTGTCCGATCGCCGCGATGCACATTGCATTCGCTATTATGTTCGCTCTCATGACCTCTGCAATCCTTCCATGTATAGGATTGTCACAGATGTTAGTAGACGCTCGTTATTTGTTCGTCGCCCCTGTTTACTTCGTCCCTTTTCTCTTCGTCTGCATACACTCTTGTCTTCCCTTCAGCTTCCGCCTTTATATGTTCATGTGGCTTCACCCTTTCCTCTACCCCTTTGGGAAGTTCCTGCTGTCAGTGTCTGTTCTATTCCTCTACCTTGCGCAAAGCCCAACTGCCTACGGCGGCTTCTCGCTCTTTCTTTCTAGACCATTTCCGTTCTCATTCCCATGCCATCGCAGTATACACCGATGGTTCAAAGTCATCTGACGGCGTTGGATTCGCAGCAGTGTTTCCAGACAGCGTCGTACGAGGGCATCTATTACCCTCGGCTAGCATATTTACGGCTGAATTGTATGCCATTCTTGTGGCACTTATCCGTATTGCATCTATGCCTGTATCACCATTTGTGGTCGTTTCAGACTCCCTTAGTGCTTTACAGGCTATCCGTAAAATTGATACACCTCACCCCCTAGTTCTTCGTATCCACTTTTGGTTACGCCGTATCTTTAGCAAGCATAAAGATATTGTCTTTTGTTGGGTCCCTGGTCATGTTGACGTACAGGGCAATGAACAGGCAGACACTGCTGCGCGGTCAGCAGTACATGACCTTCCAGTTTCATATAGAGGTGTTCCTTTTACGGACTATTTTGCGGTCATTGCTACCCACCTTCGCACCTGTTGGCAACAACGCTGGTCTGACCTGCTGAATGACAAACTTCATTCTATTAAACCGGTTATAGGTTTCTGGCCTTCTTCTTGTCACCAATGTCGAGGTTGGGAGACTACACTCTCCCGTCTTCGCATCGGCCACACTCGTCTTACTCACGGGTATCTCATGGAGAGGCTCCCTGCCCCTCTCTGTGAGCATTGTCAGGTTCCAGTGTCTGTTCGACATATCCTGTTGGACTGCCCACTCTATCAACGAGCATGCAGAATTTACCTCCAATGACGTCTTCGCTCTGCGGCCCTTTCTTTACCTTCCCTTCTTGCAGATGGACCCTCCTTTAATCCTGACTCTCTCATTGACTTTTGACAGAAACTGACTTACTACACAAACTCTGAAGATTATACCTCTAGCACCTCCCTCAGTCCCTTCTACCTCGATCTTTGCTACCCTCCACCCCTGCACTATCCACCGTCATCTTGCACTCCATACCCTACTAATCGTCCATCTCCTTCTTACAACCCACTCTCCCTGCATCCTACAATAACCTGCAGCGCTGTATAACCCCTGTGGTTTAGCGCTTCTATTTGATTATAATAATAATAATTATCTTATCTTAAGGCAACAGCAGCAACTCTCCGCTCATTGGAATATTACCCCATTCCAAGCTACCATTCCTCCATTTCCCCCCAAACTACTTATTAAATCATAACCAAAGTTTCGCCTTGAAGCCAAACATGATGCCTTAAACTGTATTGATAACTTAGTCACACAGCACACTCTCAAATTATTTACGTTGATGGTTGTTTTCACCAATCCACTGGTGCAGCTGGTAGTGCTGCTATTGTCATACAGAGTGATGGCTCTCTTAAAGAAATTGGAGCACGCATCAATAACTGGGCCTCTACCCTTCAGACAGAACTGTTTGCCATACTCCTTGCACTCAAATGCGTCCATGTATCTAGGATTGACACTTTAATTGTAACTGATTCTCTGTCATCCATAAATGATCTCAACTAATTAAGTATAAATTGTGGCATGCTTGTGTCAGAAGCCAGACACAGGCAGGGTAGGATTGGGGACAGTGGAATCAGAGTGCACATGCTGTGGATTCCATCTCACATTGGTCTTCAGATGCATGATAGAACTGATGAATTGGCTAAGTTGTATCCTTTCAAAGAGGGGGTAGATTACAATCTTGGGGTGTCTGTTAACAGTTTGAGATCAATAATACGAAAAGAACTTCATCTGAATTTTATTGACTTTAGACTCAGGGAGATTGACACCAGTCAGTCCATCTATCATCATTCTACCATGCAGAAGGACCCACATGTCTATGGTGCATCCAACATAATAAGCAGACTCTTGGAAGTCACTATCGCTCGGCTCCGACTGGGTTATAAGCATCTTTGGCAGGTTAAAACACTACCACCAGATGTAGACCAAACGAAATGTACACTTTGCCAGATGGACTATTGTCACACCCTGCGTCATTATGTACTGGAGTGCGATAAAATTAATGAATTCAGAGACAACTCACTCAGAAATGTTCAAGATGTTTTAAAGTATTTTATCCTCAGTGGTGTATTACTGACCATTCTGTACTCAGAATGGTCTGTAATGCAGACCATTTTGTACTCATATATGTGTGAATGCATGTACTCACCAAATTATACTCACGTAATTGTAGTTGCAGGGGTCGAGACTCAGCTACTGGCCCCCTCTTCACTGATCGCTACTGGGTTCTCTCTCTCCATGCTCCATAAGCTTTATCATACCTCGTCTTAAAGCTATGTATGGTTCCTGCCTCCACTACATCACTTGCTAGACTATTCCACTTCCTGACAACTCTGTGACTGAAGAAATACTTCCTAACATCCCTTTGACTCGTCTGAGTCTTCAACTTCCAATTGTGACCCCTTGTTTCTGTGTCCCCTCTCTGAAACATCCTGTCTCTGACCACCTTATCTATTTAACGCAGTATTTTGTATGTCGTTATCATGTCTCCCCTAACCTTCCTGTCCTCCCTTAACCTTTATCTTAGGACATTCCTCTTAGCTCTGGAACTAGCCTTGTTGCAAACCTTTGCACTTTCTCTAATTTCTTGACGTGTTTGACAAGGTGTGGGTTCCAAGCTGGTGCTGCATACTCCAATATGGGCCTGACGTACACAGTGTACAGTGCCTTGAATGATTCCTTACTAAGCTATCGGAACGCTATTTTCAGGTTTGCCAAGCGCCCATATGCTGCACTAGTTATCTGGTTGATGTGTGCTTCCGGAGACGTGCTCGGTGTTATACTCATTCCAAGATCTTTTTTCTTGAGTGAGGTTTGCAGTCTTTGGCCACCTAGCCTATACTCTGTCTGCGGTCTTCTTTGCACTTCCCCGATCTTCATGACTTTGCATTTAGCGGGGTTAAACTCGAGAAGCCAGTTGCTGGACCAGGTGTCCAGCCTGTCCAGATCTCTTTGTAGTCCTGATTAATCTTCATCTGATTTAATTTTCCTCATTAACTTCACATCATCTGCGAACAGGGACACTTCTGAGTCTATCCCTTCCATGATGTATTTCACAGGCGCCCACTGTGATACCTCATCACGTACCATGACTCGTTGTTGCCTCCTGTCAGGTATTCTCTGATCCATTGCAGTGCCCTTCCCATTACACGTGCCTGATCCTCTAGCTTCTGCACTAATCTTTGTGAGGAACTATATCGAAGGCCTTCTTGCAGTCCAAGAAAATGCAGTCAACCCAACCTTCTCTCTCGTGTCTTACCTCTGTTACCTTGTCATAAAACTCCAGGAGGTTTGACACAGGATTTGCCTTCCTTGAATCCG
Organism: Cherax destructor; assembly: GCA_009830355.1. Classification (NCBI taxonomy): domain Eukaryota; kingdom Metazoa; phylum Arthropoda; class Malacostraca; order Decapoda; family Parastacidae; genus Cherax; species Cherax destructor. The sequence goes on from WNWK01051652.1 coordinate 11,984, forward strand.
TGCTGGTTGTCATTTATAATCTTGTTCCACTCCAGGTGCTCTACCACTCTCCTCCTGATAATCTTCTCCATGACTTTACATACCATACATGTCAGTGACACTGGTCTATAGTTTATGCCTCGTTTCTTTTCCTTTCTTAAAAATGGGAACTACATTTGTCGTCTTACACACCTCATTTTTTGCCCAGTTTCAGTGATGTGTGTTTGTGGCACACAATTCTCTGCTCCTCTCTAAAGGGCCCACTGGGAGATGGTCCGGTCCCATCGCCTTTTAGGTATCAAGGTCACTTAGCAGCATCTTCAGCTCCTCAGTTGGTTAAGGCCCTCCAACACTTGTTGGTATAATCCTTGTTGATGTTCCCCCTTCCCAGAGTCCTTCCTGTCTCCACTGTAAATTCCCTTTTTCCAAACATCGTGTTGAGCTCCCCCCCATGCCC
>WNWK01051653.1:0-12418 GCA_009830355.1 Cherax destructor
AATAATTAACATTAAAAAAAAAAAAAAAAAAACAGCTACTCTGGTAAATTAAAATTATGTGGATTGCGTAAAATTCAAAAGAACTGATCTCAGTAAGGATTAATGGGAAACTAATACACAGACAAGGTAAGAATTTCCTGATTAACTTTATACTTGTATATGGTGACAAAATATCTTGTAATTATTAAAGAATTTTTATAATAATACTCACCATCTATGTCACAGGTTAGGTAAGGTTAGGTAAGGTTAGTCAGGAAACAGGACAAATGTTTCATGACGCGGGTCTTAGTCAGATGATGACCCGCCGTTGGAGCTTTGGTCATTTGACGAGGCCTTCCGCTGGCTTACCGGTCCACCCCTTTAAAATCATGGTCATATTTACAACCATGTGTCACAGGTGAGACCCCAACGCCTACCTAACAAATAGAATCTTAACTGGGCAGTCAGTAATGTAGTTGGTAGGTGGCAATGGCGTACTCATCCAGGTGGATGAGTTGTGATGACTCCGAATCGTTAACATTCTATCACCACCGACTAGTGTTTTCTTTATGGCGTCTCCTTGGGTAAAAAGAAAAAGAAAAAGCAGACAACCCTCCACCCCGTGTCACGAACACTACTCCCATGCCATCAACACAACGCAATCCTTGCTTCCTCACAAGTAGTTTGGTAGTTTGTGACTACCATTAATACACCATATTTACATTACCACTTTACATTTACGTATATTATATTATATCAACAATTACAGCAAAATTATAAGAAAATGCAGATAAATCTTACCCTATTCTTTTTATCCTCCTGAGATGATACTTGAGTTACGTCCACCATGATGCGAGATGCAGCATCCACACCTGATGCTGCTTCCTCTCCCATGTAAGAACAAGGATGTTAACATATTGGTTTACTACTAGTGATGTGTACTAGTGATGTGTACTAGTAATGTGTACTAGTAATGTGTACTAGTGATGTGTACTAGTAATGTGTACAAGCAATATGTGCTAGTCCTAGAGAGATTAGTACCAAACTTGCTCACGAAAATCACTCCCTATGAAAGCAAAAGACTCGGCAATGAAAAGCAGGGGTGCCACTATTACATTGAGAGACAACACAATAAGTGTCTGGGGCCCAAGACTGTTCAACTGCCTCCCAGCATACATAAGGGGGATTACCAATAGATCCCTGGCTGTCTTCAAGAAGGCATTGGACAGGCACCTAAAGTCAGTACCTGACCAACCAGGGCTGTGGTTCGCACGTCAGTTTGCGTGCGGCCGGCACCAACAGCCTGGTTGATCAGACCCTGATCCACCATGAGGCCTGGTCTCAGACCGAACCGCGGGGGCGTTGACCCCCAAAACCCTCTCCAGGTAATATGTACTAGTAATGTGTACTAATGTGTGCACTAGTAATATGTACTAGTAATATGTGTACTAGTAATATGTTCTAGTAATGTGTACTAGAAATGTGTACTAGTAATGTGTACTAGTAATTAATATGTGTTAGTGACGTCTCGGTAATTAATGATTCATGTTGTCAGATACATTTTCTTTGTTACTATAGCAACGTTGCTGACCTGACCAGCTCGTTGCTGACCTGACCAGCTCGTTGCTGACCTGACCAGCTCGTTGCTGACCTGACCAGCTCGTTATTGTAGAGGTCTGAGCTTCGTTCAGACCTCTACAACATTGTCCTCAAAGTTATACCATGAATTAAGGAAAGATCCTGGACTTCACCTTACGAACCAGACAAAGCAAATGTGATAGTAATTATGGACAAGGTAGATTATAGTGGAAAAATAAACGTTATTAGAAGACTGGGTAACTCACGTGCCTCTTAACATGTACTCAGCTTGATCAGGAGAAAAGCCATGACCCTGCATGACATTCATCAAGTTATATCATTCAGTATAGTTCTCATGGTGATCTTTAGCTTAGTTTGTGATTGTGAAAAACACACCATGGAATTCATGATGTCATATAACTCAGCTTGAGTTTTATATTTACTCTTATTAAACATGGTATTCATCATCCACTATGACAGCGCTGGATTCATGAAATCCTGTGATTCATCATGGATTCATGGGATTTGTGGTGTTTTATTAAAGCTCATCTCTTGTCTTATTATTAAAATGAGACTCATAAAGATACATAATAGCATAAAAATAATAATAATAATAATAATAATAATAATAATAATAATAATAATAATAATAATAATAATAATAATAATAATAATAATAATAATAATAATAGTTTATTTAGACATGATACAATGTTGTTATTTAGACATGATACAATGTTGTTATTTAGACATGATACATAGGTATAAATGAGGTGTACATGCCAAAAGCCCCTAATATGCTGTGCATTGTGGGCATTCTTAAGATTAAGTAATAGTAGACTACATGGTAAAAAATTATGGTTGATAATTTATAAAATAAGTATAATTGTGTATATAAGTTGTAAAATTTGGATAAAAGTTTATGTGGTCATTATAATGTAAATGTTATAGTAACAGTTAGCTCAGTATGTATTATTCATAACAGGTTTTTACATTTAAATGATTAATCAGGTTTTTACATTTAAGTGATTAATCAACTTTGTTGGGAATGTTTGATATTGTGCACTTAGGTTTGGGTGAGAAGGTGGTTTTTTAGCATCGTTTTGAATTGGGGTACAGGCAGGGTTTCTTTGGCAATCACAGGTAATGAATTCTAAATTTTCGGGCCTTTTATATGCATTGAGTTTTTGCATAGTGTTAGATGGACACGGGGAACATCGAGGAGTGATCTGTGTCTAGTGTTATGGTCATGTGTCCTGTTAAAGTTGGTAAGGAGAAGTTTGAGTGGTGGGTTAATATTTGCATAGAGTGTTCTATGTATGTAATAGTCACAGTAAAAAGTATGGATGTCTTGTATGGTGAGAAAGTTTAGATTTTTGAATATTGGTGGAGTATGTTGTCTGGAGTGTGAATTTGTTATCATTCTAACTGCAGCCTTTTGTTGTGTTATTAGTGGTCTGAGATGAGTTATTGATGTAGAGCCCCATGCGCAGATTCCATAGGTGAGGTAGGGGTAAATAAGTGATATAGGGTAAGGAGAGCTGGTTGTGGAACATAGTACCGTATCTTGGATAGTATTCCCACGGTCTTTGAGACTTTCTTGGAAATTTGTTGTATATGTGTTTGAAATTTGAGGCCACTGTCAAGATGGATTCCTAAGAATTTTCCCTCTGTGAGTTTTGTGATAGTGGACCCGTTTATCATTATGTTAAGTGGTGCGTTTGTAGCTCTGTTCCCAAACTGAATGAAAAAGGTTTTATCAATATTGAGAGTAAGTTTGTTGGTCATCATCCAGGTAGATATTTTCTGCAATTCAGTATTTACAGTGTTGGCTAGTGTGTCTGGGCTTGGGTGAGAGATAACGTATGTAGTGTCATCTGCAAATAGTATGGGTTTGAGTAGTTGAGATGCATTTGGTAGGTCGTTAATGTAAATGAGAAAGAGAAGTGGGCCAAGAACACTTCCCTGTGGGACACCTACTGTAATAGTTTGTGCAATAGAGCTAGCTCCATTTGTGAACACATATTGGTTTCTGTTGCTAAGGTATGATTTTAGGTAGTTGAGGGAGTGCCCTCTTATACCATAGTGTGATCATTTTAGGTGTAACAGATCATGGTCAACTGTATCAAAAGCTTTACGTAAATCAATGAAGATTCCCACTGGGATTTCTTTTTTCTCAAGAGCGGTGTAAATTATTTCTAGCATGTGTATAATGGCATCATTTGTATTTTTATTAGGCCTGAATCCAAATTGGCAGTGGTTGAGTACGTTGTTGGAGGTGAGGTAGGAATATATGAACGAATTAATTTTTCAAAGATTTTGGAGAGAAGGGGTAAGTTAGATATCGGCCTGTAGTTATTCAGGTCTGTTTGATCTCCTCCTTTATGTATTGAGGTGACCCTCGCTATTTTGAGTATTGATGGGAAGGTAGATGATTCAATGGATTTGTTAAAGAGTGTTGCAATAATTGGTGAGAGAACTTGAGAGGCTTTTTTGTATATAAAAGGTGGTAAGTTATTTAGGTCACCTCCCTTGTTTTTTAATGTGTTGATTATAAGTGAAACTTCTATTGGGTTGGTCGGGGCTAGGAATAGTGTGTTCGGATAGGTGCCAGTGAGATAGTCGTTAGGTGGAGTATTTGAACTTAGGATTTTGCTTGCCAGCTTTTTACCTATGGTGGAGAAGAAATCATTGAGTTTGTTTGCTGTTTCAATAGGTGGGAGTAGGGGTTCATCTGGTTTTGTTAGCTTGATTGTTCTGTTTGTGGATATCTTTTTAGTTCCTAGAATTTCAGATAGGGTTTTCCAGGTCTTTTTTATATCACCTTTTAAGTTATATAATCTGTTCTCATAGTACAATTTTTTTGACCTTCTTATCAGGCTGGTTAAGTTTGATGAGTAGCGTTTTGTTTGTTCTCTTGTTATTTGACCCATTCTGTACTGTTTTTCATATAGGTTCTTTATATTAATGGATTTGAGTATGCTGAGGGTTAGCCAGGGACTGTTTATCCTTTTAGCTGTGATTTATTTAGTTTTTTTAGGGCAATGCTTATTTTAGAGGTACTGGGTCTTTTTAAGAAAATTATTAATACATAAGTCAGTATCTGTGAAGTTGTCTATTTCTGTTTGACAGTCAGTGTTTGTCATAGCTGTTATGAAGTTATTTATAGCTGTCTCATTATGTAGTCTGAAGGTACTACATAATTCCTGATGCGCTCAGACTTACCATAGAATTTGAAATCGCCTGTGATTTTGCACCTGATATGAAGTATTGTGTTGGTAACTATGATCTAACATAAGAGTCAATATATCTGGTGACTATGATCTAACATAAGAGTCAATATATCTGATGACTATGATCTAACATAAGAGTCAATATATCTGGTGACTATGATCTAACATAAGAGTCAATATATCTGATGACTATGATCTAACATAAGAGTCAATATATCTGGTGACTATGATCTAACATAAGAGTCAATATATCTGATGACTATGATCTAACATAAGAGTCAATATATCTGGTGACTATGATCTAACATAAGAGTCAATATATCTGATGACTATGATCTAACATAAGAGTCAATATATCTGGTGACTATGATCTAACATAAGAGTCAATATATCTGGTGACTATGATCTAACATAAGAGTCAATATATCTGCTGACTATGATCTAACATAAGAGTCAATATATCTGCTGACTATGATCTAACATAAGAGTCAATATATCTGCTGACTATGATCTAACATAAGAGTCAATATATCTGATGACTATGATCTAACATAAGAGTCAATATATCTGGTGACTATGATCTAACATAAGAGTCAATATATCTGATGACTATGATCTAACATAAGAGTCAATATATCTGGTGACTATGATCTAACATAAGAGTCAATATATCTGGTGACTATGATCTAACATAAGAGTCAATCAATCTGCTGACTATGATCTAACATAAGAGTCAATATATCTGCTGACTATGATCTAACATAAGAGTCAATATATCTGCTGACTATGATCTAACATAAGAGTCAATATATCTGATGACTATGATCTAACATAAGAGTCAATATATCTGCTGGCTATGATCTAACATAAGAGTCAATATATCTGGTGACTATGATCTAACATAAGAGTCAATATATCTGGTGACTATGATCTAACATAAGAGTCAATATATCTGGTGACTATGATCTAACATAAGAGTCAATATATCTGATGACTATGATCTAACATAAGAGTCAATATATCTGATGACTATGATCTAACATAAGAGTCAATATATCTGTCAGGTGATTCATAATATAACTTTTAGTTCTACATTTTAATCAATTCTTATTACCATCATCTTTGTGTTGGTCAATAGACGAGCTGACATGATGGCACTCTCATCTTCGCTTTATTTTTATATTTTTCTTTAGACTACCAATAATTTCCATGATCTTTGTTTAATTATTATTATTATTATTATTTGGACTAGTGCCCAGGTAGCCTGGTGGCTAAAACTCTCGCTTCTCACACGGAGGGCCCGGTTCGATTCCCGGAGGGGTGGAAACATTTCGACGCGTTTCCGTACATCTGTTGTCATGTTCACCTAGCAGTAAATAGGTACCTGGGTGTTAGTCGACTGGTGTGGGTCGCATCCTGGGGGACAAGATTGAGGACCCCAATGGAAATAAGACAGACAGTCCTCGATGACGCACTGACTTTCTTGGGTTATCCTGGGTGGCTAACCTTCCGGGGTTAATAATCCGAACGAAATTTTATCTTATTATTATTGCAAATACCATGATCAAAAACATGTGCTAAACCTGTATGGATCTTACTCAACACTATCTTACGCTATTCAACACTATCTTACGCTATTCAACACTATCTTACGCTATTCAACACTATCTTCACTATTCATCATCTACACTATTCAACACTATCATCACTATTCAACATCATCTTCACTACTCAACACTATCATCATTACTCAACACTATTACTACTCAACACTATCATCATTACTCAACACTATCACTACTCAATACTATCATCATTACTCAACACTATCATCATTACTCAACACTATCACTACTCAATACTATCATGATTACTCAACACTATCACTGCTCAATACTATCATCATTACTCAACACTATCATTACTCAACACTATCATTACTCAACACTATCATCACTACTCAAACTATCATCATTACTCAACACTATCATCATTACTCAACACTATCATCACTCAACACTATCATTACTCAACACTATCATTACTCAACACTATCATCAATACTCAACACTATCATTACTCAACACTATCATTACTCAACACTATGCTACTCAACACTATCATCATTACTCAACACTATCATTACTCAACACTATCATTACTCAACACTATCATTACTCAACACTATCATTACTCAACACTATCATTACTCAACACTATCATTACTCAACACTATCATTACTCAACACTATCATTACTCAACACTATTATTACTCAACACTATCATTACTCAACACTATCATTACTCAACACTATCATTACTCAACACTATCATTACTCAACACTATCATTACTCAACACTATCATTACTCAACACTATCATCATTACTCAACACTATCATTACTCAACACTATCATTACTCAACACTATCATTACTCAACACTATCATTACTCAACACTATCATTACTCAACACTATCATCATTACTCAACACTATCATTACTCAACACTATCATTACTCAACACTATCATCATTACTCAACACTATCATTACTCAACACTATCATTACTCAACACTATCATCATTACTCAACACTATCATTACTCAACACTATCATTACTCAACACTATCATCATTACTCAACACTATCATAACTCAACACTATCATCCTTACTCAACACTATCATTACTCAACACTATCATCACTAATCAACACTATCATTACTCAACACTATCATTACTCAACACTATCATCACTACTCAACACTATCATCATTACTCAACACTATCATCATTACTCAACACTATCATCACTCAACACTATCATTACTCAACACTATCATTACTCAACACTATCATCAATACTCAACACTATCATTACTCAACACTATCATTACTCAACACTATGCTACTCAACACTATCATCATTACTCAACACTATCATTACTCAACACTATCATTACTCAACACTATCATTACTCAACACTATCATCATTACTCAACACTATCATCATTACTGAACACTATCATCATTACTCAACACTATCATTACTCAACACTATCATCATTACTGAACACTATCATCATTACTCAACACTATCATTACTCAACACTATCATTACTCAACACTATCATCATTACTCAACACTATCATTACTCAACACTATCATTACTCAACACTATCATTACTCAACACTATCATTACTCAACACTATTATCATTACTCAACACTATCATCATTACTCAACACTATCATTACTCAACACTATCATTACTCAACACTATCATTACTCAACACTATTATCATTACTCAACACTATCATTATTACTCAACACTATCATTACTCAACACTATCATCATTACTGAACACTATCATTACTCAACACTATCATTACTCAACACTATCATCATTACTGAACACTATCATCATTACTCAACACTATCATTACTCAACACTATCATCATTACTGAACACTATCATCATTACTCAACACTATCATTACTCAACACTATCATTACTCAACACTATCATTACTCAACACTATCATTACTCAACACTATCATTACTCAACACTATCATTACTCAACACTATCATCATTACTGAACACTATCATCATTACTCAACACTATCATTCTCACACTATCTGACTCATCATATCACTACTGCAACACTATCATCATTACTCAACACTATCATTACTCAACACTATCATTACTCAACACTATCATTACTCAACACTATCATCATTACTCAACACTATCATTACTCAACACTATCATCCTTACTCAACACTATCATTACTCAACACTATCATTACTCAACACTATCATCATTACTCAACACTATCATTACTCAACACTATCATCATTACTCAACACTATCATCACTCAACACTATCATTACTCAACACTATCATTACTCAACACTATCATTACTCAACACTATCAATACTCAACACTATCATCATTAATCAACACTATCATTACTCAACACTATCATTACTCAACACTATCATTAATCAACACTATCATTACTCAACACTATCATTAATCAACACTATCATTACTCAACACTATCATTACTCAACACTATCATCATTACTCAACACTATCACTACTCAACACTATCATCACTACTCAACACTATCTTCACTACTCAACACTATCTTCACTACTCAACACTATCTTCACTACTCAACACTATCTTCACTATTCAACACTATCATCACTACTCAACACTATCTTCACTACTCAACACTATCTTCACTATTCAACACTATCTTCACTACTCAACACTATCTTCACTACTCAACACTATCTTCACTATTCAACACTATCTTCACTACTCAACACTATCTTCACTACTCAACACTATCATCATTACTCAACACTATCTTCACTACTCAACACTATCTTAACTACTCGACACTATCTTCACTACTCAACACTATCTTCACTACTCAACACTATCTTCCCTACTCAACACTATCTTCATTACTCGACACTATCTTGTACCATTCAACACTATCTTATGCAATTCAGCACTATCTTGCAATACATAACAATATCTTACACTACTCAACATTATCTTACACTAGTCAACATTATCTTACACTACTCAACAATATCTTACACTAGTCAACAATATCTTACACTAGTCAACATTATCTTACACTACTCAACATTATCTTACACTAGTCAACATTATCTTACACTACTCAACAATATCTTACACTAGTCAACATTATCTTACACTAGTCAACAATATCTTACACTAGTCAACATTATCTTACACTAGTCAACATTATCTTACACTAGTCAACAATATCTTACACTAGTCAACATTATCTTACACTACTCAACAATATCTTACACTAGTGAACATTATCTTACACTAGTCAACATTATCTTACACTAGTCAACAATATCTTACACTAGTCAACAATATCTTACACTAGTCAACATTATCTTACACTAGTCAACAATATCTTACACTACTCAACATTATCTTACACTAGTCAACATTATCTTACACTAGTCAACATTATCTTACACTACTCAACAATATCTTACACTAGTCAACACTATCTTACACTAGTCAACATTATCTTACACTACTCAACAATATCTTACACTAGTCAACACTATCTTACACTAGTCAACATTATCTTACACTAGTCAACAATATCTTACACTAGTCAACATTATCTTACACTAGTCAACATTATCTTACACTAGTAACATTATCTTCACTACTCAACAATATCTTCACTAGTCAACACTATCTTTTCACTAGTCAACATTATCTTACACTACTCAACAATATCTTACACTAGTCAACACTATCTTACACTAGTGAACATTATCTTACACTAGTCAACATTATCTTACACTACTCAACAATATCTTACACTACCTGCAGTTTACCTGGAGAGAATTCCAGAGGTCAACGCCCCTGCGGCCCGGTCTTTGACCAGGCCTCATGTTGGACCAGAGCCTGATCAACCAAAGGGTGTTACTGCTGGCCCACGCAGTCCACTTCAGACCACAGCCTGGATGGTCAGGTTCGGCTTTAGGTGCCTGTCCGTGCCTCTCATTACTCAACACTATCATTCTCAACACTATGCTACTCAACATCATCATTTACTCAACACTATCATTACTCAAACTATCATTTACTCAACACTATCATTCTCAACACTATCTTTATTACTCAACACTATCATCATTACTGAACACTATCATCATTACTCAACACTATCATTACTCAACACTATCATCATTCTGAACACTATCATCATTTACTCAACACTATCATTACTCAACACTATCATTTACTCAACACTATCATCATTACTCAACACTATCATTTTCTCAACACTATCATTTTCTCCAACACTATCATTTTCTCCAACACTATCATTTTCTCAACACTATTATCATTTTCTCCCCACTATCATCATTCCCCAACACTATCATTACCAACACTATCTTTCTCAACACTATCATTACTCAACACTATTATCATTTACTCAACCCCTATCATTATTACTCAACACTATCATTTTCTCCAACACTATCATCATTTACTGAACACTATCATTACTCAACACTATCATTTACTCAACACTATCATCATTACTGAACACTATCATCATTACTCAACACTATCATTACTCAACACTATCATCATTTACTGAACACTATCATCATTTTCTCAACACTATCATTACTCAACACTATCATTTACTCAACACTATCATTACTCAACACTATCATTTTCTAAACACTATCATTACTCAACACTATCATTACTCAACTATCATTACTCAACACTATCATCATTACTGAACACTATCATCATTACTCACACTATCATTACTCAACACTATCATCATTCTGAACACTATCATCATTACTCAACACTATCATTTACTCAACACTATCATTACTCAACACTATCATTACTCAACACTATCATCATTACTCAACACTATCATTACTCAACACTATCATCTCTCAACACTATCATTACTCAACACTATCATTACTCAACACTATCATCATTTACTCAACACTATCATTACTCAACACTATCATCATTACTCAACACTATCATCACTCAACACTATCATTACTCAACACTATCATTCTCAACACTATCATTACTCAACACTATCAATCTCAACACTATCATCATTAATCAACACTATCATTATAAACTATCATTTTCTCAACACTATCATTAATCAACACTATCATTACTCAACACTATCATTAATCAACACTATCATTAATCAACACTATCTTACTCAACACTATCATCATTACTCAACACTATCACTACTTAACACTATCATCACTACTCAACACTATCTTCACTACTCAACACTATCTTCACTACTCAACATATCTTCCCACTCAACATATCTTCACTATTTAACAATATCTTCACTATCAACATATCTTCACTATCAACATATCTTCACTATTCAACATTCTTCACTATCAACATATCTTATTCATTTTCTTCACTATTTAACATATCTTCCTATCAACACTATCTTCACTTCAACATTATCTTTTACTCAACATATCTTCACTTCAACACTATCTTAACTATTTCTTCCTTCAAACTTCTTCACTACTCAACATATCTTCCCTATCAACACTATCTTCTTTCACATATCTTTCTATTTAACATTTTTCTTCACCCCAATCAAAAAATATCTTACACTATAACTTATCTTAATAGTCAACATTATCTTACATCTCAACAATATCTTACATAGTCAAATATCTTACACTAGTCAACATTTCTTAAATATAAAAATTTTTTACCTATCAACATTATCTTACACTACTCAACAATATCTTACACTATCAACATTATCTTCACTTCAACAATATCTTCCAGTCAACATTATCTTTCACTAGTAACATTATCTTAAATATCAACAATTTTACACTATCAACATTATCTTAATACCCAAATTTTACCTAGGAACATTATCTTACACTAGTCAACTTTATTTACACTGTCAACAAATCCAAGTCAACAATATTTACCTAGTCCTTTTTAACAGCAAATATCTTACTACTAACATTTCTTACACTAGTTTTC
>WNWK01051654.1:0-12418 GCA_009830355.1 Cherax destructor
TAGTAGTAGTAGTAGCAGCAACAGTAGTAGTAGTAGTAGCAGAAACAGTAGTAGTAGTAGTAGTAGTAGAAGAAGAAGCAGCAGCAACAGTGGTAGTAGTAATGGCATATTCACAGAGAAGAGTTAAACCCGTAAAGATCATACGGCACCTGGAGAATGATAAGAGTGGAGGGTGGGGGTGTTTACCAAGGAAGGGTGGCTCCCCTTCCTTGGTTCCTTAAATCAAGAACCCCTTTATTGCAACAAGTCAATTTTCCTTGAAAGGAGCAACATCAATGCAGACCCCGTGTTGTGTTCTCTCACAGGGTCAGTACTGACCCCGTGTTGTCTCCTCCCGCAGGGTCGGTACTGACCCCGTGTTGTCTCCTCCAGCAGGGTCAGTACTGATCCCGTGCTGTCTCCTCCCGCAGGGTCAGTACTGACCCCGTGTTGTCTCCTCCCCCAGGGTCGGTACTGTCCCCGTGTTGTCTCCTCCCGCAGGGTCGGTACTGACCCCGTGTTGTCTCCTCCAGCAGGGTCAGTACTGATCCCGTGCTGTCTCCTCCCGCAGGGTCAGTACTGACCCCGTGTTGTCTCCTCCCGCAGGGTCGGTACTGACCCCGTGTTGTCCCCTCTCGCAAGGTAGGTGCTGACCCCGTGTTGTCTCCTCCCGCAGAGTCAGTACTGACCCCATGTTTTCTCCTCCCACAGGGTCAGAACTGGCTGGCGAGACTGCTGCTGCCTTTGCTGCCGCCTCCATACTCTTTGAGGTAAGGTCACTGCATCCTCTTGAATTTTCCTTTCCCTCTGAAGTGAAGTAGCTAAAATCAATTGAATTCCCTTTCCCTTTGAGGTAAAATCACGCTATCTTCTTTAATTCTCCACCCTCTTTGATATAAGGTCAATGAATTCTCTTCTGTCCACATACACTTGACACTGATGGGCATGTCATTTACATAACACAGAAATAATAAGGGACCCAGAATACTACCTTGGGGAACTCCACAAGGGTTCTGATTCTGTTTTGTTGATTTTGGCAATTTGTTTTCTATTGCTAAGATAGAACTTAAACCAGTCTATGGAACCTATGCCGATAGCTTGAAGTTTCTTACATAATATATTGTGGTTGACAGTATCGACTGTCTTTTGAAAGTCTAAAGTTACCATTCCTATGAGGTTCCCTATCGAAATTTCAGTTCTCATTTAACATATCAGATTAATTAGGGAGGTGTCGGTTAAGTAAGATCTCCTAAAGCCTGATTGGTAACTATGAAGAATGTTGTTGTCACTAAGATACTTAACTACTTGACAGTACACCGCCCTCTCTAGAATTTTGGATATTACACAGAGTATACTAACAGGCCTATAGTTGCTGACATCAGACCTACTATTTTTCTTGAAGATAGGAGTAACTCTGGCCTCCTTGAACCCCTCTGGTACGGTATTAGTGGTGATGGACAAATTTATTATGTGAGCAATGGGGATTGCCAGTTCAGAGGCACCATCTTTTAGGAACTTAGACGGGATGTTATCTGGGCCGGTGCTCTTAGTTGGGTTTAATCTGCTTAGTTGTTTTTGCTCGAAGTCATGAGATACACTTACTAGTTGATAACTGTTTGGAGTTACTCCTTTATTGGTATAGTATGTTTTAAACTTATCAGAGTCTGTGTTCAAGGTATTTGATGCAGCTGGTAGCTTACTTACTAGATGTGAAGAAGTAGATTAAGGTGATCAGTCCCTCGGCCTTGATAGGAAGTGTTAAGTCTCTCAGTTTATATCGATTATCCACGATTATGCGGACTGTGGAGTGAGGTGTGTCTACACTGCTTCTGCTGCTGACTCCTCTGTACTCGACTGAAGAAGTCTACTGTGTAGGCGAAACGTTTCAGAATAAAGACACCTAACTGTTGTTAACTTGTTGTCAACTTGTCGGTATTATGTATCATTATCATATTTACTATATATAGGTAGTTGAGGCGAGATTAATAGAACAGAAAACTAGGTAAAGTTATGATTATTACACATAATCTCAAGAACTTGTTACTACGGATTTTAACTGTAGTTCATTAAGTTATAAAAATGATGTAAAGAATGGTATAGCAACAGTGTTGCAAAGTAGTAATAGAAACTTCCGTGCAGCGCCATTTATGCAAAGATGAGCAGACAGTACAGTCACATGAATTAAAATTATTTGTTTTAAACTGAAGCTTTGTTGTATGGTCAAAGTGGCTTATTAAGGAATTTGTTTCTTACTTTTATTTATAAATGTCGTTTAGTGTGAGAAACATTAATATATATATATTCTAGGTAGTAGGTTGGTAGACAGCAACAGCCCAGGGAGGTACTACCGTCCTGCCAGGTGAGTGTAAAACGAAAGCCTGTAATTGTTTTACATGATGGTAGGATTGCTGGTGTCTTTTTTCTGTCTCATAAACATGCAAGATTTCAGGTACATCTTGCTACTTCTACTTACACTTAGATCACACTGCACATTCATGTACAAGCATATATATACTCACCCCTCTGGGTTTTCTTCTAATTTTTTTGTTCTTTTTCTTATTTCCTCTTATCTCCATGGGGAAGTGGAATAGAATTCTTCCTCCGTAAGACATGCGTGTCGTAAGAGGCAACTAAAATGCCGGGAGCAAGGGGCTAGTAACCCCTTCTCCTGTATATATTACTAAATGTAAAAGGATAAACTTTCGTTTTTCCTTTTGGGCCACCCTGCCTCGGTGGAAACGGCCGACGTGTTGAAAGAAAGATATATATATATATATATATATATATATATATATATATATATATATATATATATATATATATATTTTTTTTTTTTTTTTTTTTCAACAAGTCGGGGTCTCCACCGAGGCAGGGTGACCCAAAAAGAAAGAAAATCCCCAAAAAGAAAAAACTTTCATCATCATTCAACACTTTCACCACACTCATACATAATCACTGTCTTTGCAGAGGAGCTCAGATACGACAGCTGAGAATTGTCCCTCCCAGCTGTCACTATCTCAGACCCTCTCCTTTAAAGTGCAGGCATTGTACTTCCCATTTCCAGGACTCAAGTCCAACTAAATCAATTAACTGGTTTCCCTGAATCCCTTCACACAATGTTACCCTGCTCACACTCCAACAGATCGTCATGTCCCAAAAACCATTCGTCTCCATTCACTCCTATCTAACACGCTCACACATGCTTGCTGGAAGTCCAAGCCCCTCGCCCACAAAACCTCCTTTACCCCTTCCCTCCAACCTTTTCTAGGACGACCCCTACCCCGCCTTCCTTCCCCTACAGATTTAAACGCTCTCCATTCTCTCTAAATGACCAAACCACCTCAACAACCCATCTTCAGCCCTCTGACAAATACTTTTAGTAACTCCACACCTTTTCCTAATTTCCACATTCCGAATTTTCTGCATAATATTTACACCACACATTGCCCTTAGACAGGACATCTCCACTGCCTCCAGCCTCCTCCTCGCTGCAGCATTTGCAACCCATGCTTCACACCCATATAAGAGTGTTGGTACCACTATACTTTCGTACATTCCCTTCTTTGCCTCCATGGATAACGTTTTTTTTTTTTGTCTCCACAGATACCTCAATGCACCACTCACCTTTTTTCCTTCATCAATTCTATGGTTAACCTCATCCTTCATAAATCCATCCGCTGACACATCAACTCCCAAATATCTGAAAACATTTACTTCTTCCATAATCCCTCTCTCCAATGTGATATCCAATTTTTCTTTATTTAAATCGTTTGATACCCTCATCACCTTACTCTTATCTATGTTCACTTTCAACTTTCTACCTTTACACACTCTCCCAAACTCGTCCACTAACCTTTGCAACTTTTCTTTAGAATCTCCCATAAGCACAGTATCATCAGCAAAAGTAACTGTGTCAACTCCCATTTTGCATTTAATTCTCCAAAATTTAATCCCACCCTCTCCCCAACACCCTAGCATTTACTTCTTTTACAACCCCATCTATAAATATATTAAACAACCATGGTGACATCACACATCCCTGTCTAAGACCTACTTTTACCGGGAAGAAATCTCCTCTCTCCTACACACCCTAACCTGAGCCTCACTATCCTCATAAAAACTCTTTACAGCCTTCAGTAACTTACTACCTATTCCATACACTTGCAACATTTGCCACATTGCTCCCCTATCCACTCTATCATATGCCTTTTCTAAATCCATAAATGCAATAAAACTTCTCTACCTTTATTAAATACTGTTCACATATATGCTTCACTGTAAACACTTGATCTACACATCCCCTACCCATTCTAAAGCCTCCTTGCTCATCTGCAATCCTACTCTCTGTCTTACCTCTAATTCTTTCAATAATAACCCTGCCATACACTTTACCTGGTATACTCAGTAAACTTATTCCCCTATAATTTTTACACTCTCTTTTATCCCCTTCCCTTTATATAAAGGAACTATACATGCTCTCTGCCAATCCCTAGGTACCTTCCCCTCTTTCATACATTTATTAAACAAAAATACCAACCACTCCAGCACTATATATCCCCCTGCTTTTAACATTTCTGTCATGATTCCGTCAATTCCTGCTGCTTTACCCCCTTTCATTCTACGTAATGCCTCACGCACCTCCCCCACACTCACATCCTGCTCTTCTTCACTCCTAAACGATGTTGTACCTCCCTGGCCAGTACATGAAATTATCGCCTCCCTCTTTCATCAACATTTAAAAGTTCCTCAAAATATTCCGCCATCTACCCAATACCTCCAGCTCCCATCTACTAACTCCCTACTCTGTTTTTAACTGACAAATCCATTCGTTCCCTAGGCTTTCTTACCTTGTTTATCTCACTCCAAAATTTTTCTTGTTTTCAGCAAAATTTCTTGACAGAGCCTCTCCCATTCTTTCATCCGCTCTTCTTTTGCACTCTCTCACCACTCTCTTCACCTTTCTTTTACTCTCCATATACTCTGCTCTTCTACTAACACTTCTGTTTTGTAAAAACCTCTCATAAGCTACCTTTTTCTCTTTTATCACACCCTTTACTTCTTCATTCCACCACTCACTCCTCTTTCCTCCTGCACCCACCCTCCTATAACCACAAACTTCTGCCCCACATTCTAATACTGCATTTTTAAAACTATCCCAACTCTCTTCAACCCCCCCCCCCCCGACTACTCCTACTTGCACTAGCCCACCTTCCTGCCAATAGTTGCTTATATCTCACCCTAACTTCATCCTCCCTTAGTTTATACACTTTTACCTCTCTCTTACTTGCTGTTGCCATTTTCTTTTTGTCCCATCTACCTTTTACTCTAACTGTAGCTACAACCAAATAATGATCTGATATATCCGTTGCCCCTCTATAAACATGTACATCCTGAAGCCTACTCATCAACCTTTATCCACCAATACATAATCCAACAAACTACTTTCCTTACGTGCTATATCATACCTTGTATATTTATTAATCCTCTTTTTCATAAAATATGTATTACTTATTACCAAACCTCTTTCTACACATAGCTCAATTAATGGCTCCCCATTTACATTTACCCCTGGCACCCCAAATTTACCTACTACTCCAACCATAACATTTTTACCCACTTTAGCATTAAGATCCCCAACCACAATTACTCCTCACTTGGTTCAAAACTCCCACACACTCACTCAACATTTCCCAAAATTCTCTCTCTCCTCTACACTTCTCTCTTCTCCAGGTGCATAAACACTTACTATAACCCACTTTTCACATCCAACCTTTATTTTACTCCACATAATCCTTGAATTTATACATTTATATTCCTTCTTTACCTGCCATAACTGATTATTCAACATTATTGCCACTCCTTCTTTAGCTCTAACTCTATTTGAAACCCCTGATCTAATCCCATTTATTTCTCCCCACTGAAACTCTCCTACCCCTTCAGCTTTGTCTCACTTAAAGCCAGGACATCCAGCTTCTTTTCATTCATAACATCTACAATCATCTCTTTCTTATCATTCGCACAACATCCACGCACATTCAAACATCCCACTTTGACGATTTTCTTCTTCTTCTTTTTAGTAAGCTATACAGGAAAAGGAGTTACTAGCCCATTGTTCCGGCATTTTAGTTGACTTTTACAACACGCATGGCTTACGGAGGAAAGATTCTTATATATATATATATATATATATATATTATATATATATATATATATATATATATATATATATATATATATATATATATATATATATAATTGATGTCAGCTAGGTGTGTATAAATTGTATCACGTACTTGTAGAAATAAAGATTATTATTATTATAATATGGAAGCCTATTTACACACAAGAGGTAAATATGAATTAAATCTGGCAAGGTTGTGAGACTTTAACAGAAACAAGAAATGAAAAGAGTGAATAATGTATATCAGTAAAAATGATGGGAGATGTTAAGGAAGAACGAGATGACAGAGCAAATATAAAGAGACAAGAAAAGAACCTGATAACACTGAAAGCATTAGAAGTATCCACTAAACTCTCCTTACAACACGTGAGCTACATGTTCTCTATGTGTCACCTGTCAATCCCGCAGAAGGAGGATCCCAGTTATGCCTCCACGATGCTGGAGACAGCCAAGGAGTTGTACGACTTTGCTGACCAGAAGCGAGAGAACTACCACAACTCCATCACTGACGCTGCTGCCTTCTACAGGTATGTACACCTTACATCTCCCGCTGCTCTCCTGCAGCGATAGAATTATCCACTTCCCTCCTGAAGTGTCACGTCCAACCATATTCCCCAATATAACTAGGAGATTAACTCATAAACAATCTACTGTATGCACTGTCCAGGCTATCACCAACGGCCTGGGTGCTCAGAGACTGGGTTGTAATTAAAGGATGGAGGATCGAGCCTTCACACGTTATCGTGCTGAATGACATACACAGGTTAAATACTTAATGAAATACAAACCAGCAAATATAGCATCCCCACATCACTGACAGCTGATCATTTACACGAACTAGCTACACTTTAACTCTCAGATCGCACATCAACCATACCTCGTCACACTAAACACACTGCAACACATTCTCGCACCACCAATGTCAATCGTGCAGATTTGAACGCTTCCTGGTTACCTCTTGCCACCTCTTTGCCAGGACTTTTTGACACTGAGCAACCTCACCACCACAGGTCAACAGTTTGATTCCCTGGCAGATCAAGACGAATATGCCAGTCTCCCTGAACCTTCTATCCCTGTTCACCTAGATGTAAATAGGTACATGGCTGTTAGTCGACTGTTGTGGGTTATTAGAGAGGGCTGGACTTTAAAATGAGCTGAGGTACAATAACAGCCTCTTTTTGCCTGTAGAACGTATGTGTTAAAAATGTTACAATATCTTTTACACCGTAACTAGCTAGACTATGACCTGACTACCTCCATCTGGTTCACAGGTCCTGGAGCGGCTACGGGGACGAGCTGGCCTGGGCTGCCCTCTGGCTCAACAGGGCAACTGGAGACGCGACCTACCTGACGAAGGCACAGGAACACTGGGACGAGTTCAACCTGGGAGAGGACGCTCTCCAGTTCGCTTGGGATGACAAGAAGGCTGGCGTCTACGTAAGTATCTACTGAAGAAAATATAGAGTGTATGTATTTACTTATTTTTAGCTACAGGAGCAGAGCTGTTTAGTAATTATTTAATGTTACGTTTTTATTAATAAATTTCCAATGGATACAGCACTTCCTCCTCTTGTAATCTAGTACATTATGCCACCACTATTTATGTTTGCTTGTAATGAGGAAAATACAGTGTTAGGGAGATACAGAAGTACATTACCGGACCAGTTACACTGTAATATCTGCACAGGCGCTGGGCTCACTAGTGGATCCTGACAACACCCAGTACGAGACAGCCCTCAAGGCCTTCCTGCATTACCTGAAGACCGAGGCTCAGTACACTCCTAAAGGGCTCGTGTTCCTCGACACGTGGGGTTCCAACCGCCATGCAGCCAATGTTGCTTTCATCTCCCTCTGGGTAGGTGCACAACCCTCTCTACCTCACGATAAGTGCATCCATACCGTGACTGCAACAATTCACTTCCAATCCGCACATTGGAGATTGAAACTAGGCGACGTTTCAGTCTTCCTCTGACTATTACAAAATCTCGCACGACTTGGTAATGGTCCACCTGAACCATTTTCAGTTAATGGTTAAGTTTTCAGTTTTTTTATTAAGTGGCGACTGGGGAAAAATAAGTAAACTCTTTTTACCGTTATTTTCACATGCTTTCTTCCACCAGGCTGCCAAATACGGGGACCAGGCTGACGCCCAGGCCAACATCGAGTGGGCAGAGGGACAGATGAACTACATCCTGGGTGACGTCGGCCACTCCTTCGTTGTCGGCTTCGGCGTAGACCCGCCACAGCGACCTCACCATCGCTCCAGGTAATTTTGACAGGATAAACCAGCTATCAAACCACTAGATTATTATTATTATAATCAAGGGGGAGCGCTAAACCCGTAGGATTATACAGCGCCTGTGGGGGGGGATGTGGAAGGTATTCAGGCTTAATTCAGGGAACTGGAGCACAGATCCAATTCCCTAGATCAAGAGCCCGTCACCAGCATCAAGGACCCTCCCTTGAGGGGTCAAACCACTAGAGAAACGTAGATTAAGAGGAGTTATTTGTGCATCATTACATTCAATACACAAATAACCAGCTCACAGGAGAATGAAACTTATGACGACGTTTCGGTCCGACTTGGGTCATTAACTGGACCATTAACGGTCAAGTCGGACCGAAACGTCGTCATAAGTTTCGGTCTCTTAAGTGCGGGTTATTTGTGTATTGTTCCAGTCACAGTATTGTGCCTTTTTGTTCATTGCATTCAAAATACTAAAGAAAATAAAAACAATAATAATATATGAGTGTCCAGATATGAAAGCTGCCACTATAACTTTCCTATATTATAGCCTGAGACTTTATTATTGGGAATGTGATATTTTTAATGTATCTCATTGAAATCTCTACTCTTGTCTGTTTGGTCAGCTCGTGTCCTATTCCCCCGGCTTCGTGTACCGACGGCTGGGCTCAGAACCAGCCTGGACCGGACCCTCACGTCCTCTACGGCGCCTTGGTCGGTGGACCAGCTCAGGTCAGTGTGTGTGTGTGTAGAGTCTCGCTACAAGGGCTCTTTTGGGTCAGTGTGTGTTTGTAGAGGCGCTCACTGCTAGTTTCCAGCGCTCTCTTGAGTCAGTGTGAGTGTTGAAGCGCTTACTGCTCACTTCCAGAGCTCTTTATGCTTGTAGATCTTGCCAGACTTATTGCTCATAAGCTGTTTTAGTGTGTTCTTCAAAACTATGCAAATTTAAAAGTAACACTGAAAATTCTATCTCTGAAGCACTAATCCTGAATTCACTCTCTGAGGTGTTGAACCTTCAGACTGGAACACTAAGCCTTCCGAGTGGAGCACTGAACATTCAGACTGGAACATTGAACCCTCAAACTGAAACACAAAACTTTGAGACCGAGTCACTAAATCTTCAGACCGAGACACAAAACTCTCAAGCTCTGACACAATAAACCTTCAGACTGAAACAATAAATTTTCAGACTCTGAAACCCCATTTGTGACCCTCGTGTGTGTGAACCTCTCTTCAACCTTAATTTTTTAATCAAACTTCATTACCTTAAAATAACTAGCTATTCCCAGTGAATATAATAATAATAATAATAATAATAATAATAATAATAATAATAATAATAATAATAATAATAATAATAATAATAATAATAATAATATCTCTGTTTCTCTCAGGACGACTCTTACACAGACGACAGGACGGACTACACTCACAATGAGGTCGCTTGCGACTACAACGCTGCCTACTCAGGAGCTCTGGCTGCCCTTATTGAGATCATCTAACCGAGTCATATACAGCAGAAGTACAATAGACCTGCTTACTAGCTATAAGTAAATGCAAGAGATCCTTACTAGGTGGAAGTATATGCAATAGATCTCGTTACTAGCTAAAAGTACTCGTAATTCACCACCTTTGCAAGATAGTTTACAGTCTATCTTGCCAATTAGAAGTGCACACAACCGATATCTTCTAGCTAGAAGTATACACAATAGATAATTTTATCGAATAAGAGTACACACAATAGACTTCTTACCAGATAGACGTACTCACAATAGGCAGGAGTACACATAATAGATGAACTTACCAGCTAGAAGTATACGTAACAGCCCACCTTGCCAGCTAGTGTACTCAATAACTAGAAGTACTCACAATAGACCACCTTTCTAGATAAAACTACACACAATAGATCACTTTACTAGCTAGAAGTACACACAAAAGACCACCTTACCAGCTAGAAGTTAACACAATAGACCATTCTACTAGCTAGAAGTATGCACAATAGACCACCTTACCAGCTAGAAATACACACAACAGGTCACTTTGCTAGTTAAAAGTACATACAGTAGCTAGAAGTTTACACAATAGATCACTTTACTAGCTAGAAGGACCTACAACAGGAATACCACTCTGTCTAGCAAGAAGCTGAGAATCCGTATAATTGTTGATAATGGGGAAGGAGCTAACCCCAGAGACTGTCACACAACGCAAGCGGGAATGTGAGGTTTGATCTAAGAACTGGGATCAAGAGCCTCTCAACGGCATCAAGGACTACCTCATCTCCGAAGGAAGAGTGCTCTTTAATGGCTAGATCTATTGTCAATGGAGAATAGACTCCTGCTGTAGAGACGACTTAATTAAAGTCTTTAGTGTATGATTTTTTTTATTTCTGAACCTAAATAACTGGGCAACTGATTATTAATTTGTTTAATTGTCCTTGTTAATTATTTATTTATTGACATTGGTCATACGATTCATATTATTCAGAATTTTCATCATCATATTCATATTATTCATAATTTTCATCATCATATTCATATTAATCATTCTCTCTATATTCGTATTATTCATACTCTTCATATTCGTATTATTCATACTCTTCATATTCGTATTATTCATACTCTTCGTATTCGTATTATTCATACTCTTCATATTTGTATTATTCATACTCTTCATATTCATATTATTCATACTTTCATATTCATATTATTCATACTCTTCATATTCGTATTATTCATACTCTTCATATTCGTATTATTCATACTCTTCATATTCATATTATTCATACTCTTCATATTCGTATTATTCATACTCTTCATATTCGTATTATTTATTCTCTCTATATACATATTATTCATACTCTTCATATTCATATTAATCATACTCTTCATATTCATATTAATCATACTCTTCATATTCTATTATTAATAATAATAATAATAAATAATAATAATAATAATAATAATAATAATAATAATAATACTTTATTGAGACATGGTACAATGATACATGGGGAAATGTTATACATAGTTATTACATAGTTTTTAATATTTTTAATGAGATGTACATCCAAAAACCCCTAATATGCTGTGAGCCGGGGGATTCTTAAGACTACTTAATTCCCCCACTACATGGTAAAAAGTTATGGTTGATAAATTAAATAATTGCCAAACTAAGTTATAAAATTTGAATATAAGTTGAACAAAAAATTAATTGTAGCATTGCAACTAATTGAGTGAGATAACTTTTTTAAAAATTAATTTTCACAGAAAAAGTTTACGTGGTTTATTATAAAAGTAAATTTTTTGGGAAAAAGTTAAAAGTATGTAATTTTTCATAACAGGTTTAAACCCAAATTTATTATCAGTTTTTTTCATTAAGGATTATTCTACTTTTTTTTGGAATGTTTGATATTGGGTATTACACAGCCATACACAATTGTCGGCCAGACCAACAAGGGGACAGCGATAGGGGACCCCCTTTATCTTATGTTAAGTGGTGCGTTTTGGCCCGTTCCCAAACCGGATAAAAAAGGTTTTTTCAATATTAGAGTAAGTTTGTTGGTCATCATCCAGGTAGATATTTTCTCAATTTTAACAGGGGTTAAATATGTGCCCGGGCTTGGGGGCGAGATAACGTATGTAGGTTATCCCGCAAAAAATATGGGTTTGAATAGTTGAGATGCATTTGGAGGTCGTTAATGTAAAAGAGAAAGAGTAGGGGCCAAGAACACCCCGTGGGACACCTGGGAATATTGGGAGGTAAACTAGCTCCATTTTTTACCAAAATTGGGTTTTTGTTGTTGGTTTTTGATTTTTTGGTAGTTGAGGGGGTGTCCTCTTATACCTATGTGATAATTTTAGGGGAAAAGATCAATTTAATTACAAAAGCTTTAAGTAAACTGAAGATTTTACTGGGGTTTCTTTTTTTTTCAAGGACGGGTAAATTATTTCTAACATGTGTATAATGGCATCATTTGTATTTTTTTTAGGCCCGAATCCTTGAAAAGGGTTAAC
>WNWK01051655.1:0-12417 GCA_009830355.1 Cherax destructor
ATTGACAGAAACTTGTTTCAAGGTCTCTGTTGCCTTCACAATGATTCTTCCATCAGCAGATTTAACTACTTTACTTTTTTTCCCGGGTTTTAATACCACTAGGGACTGTTACAGACTTTGGCGAAGACGAATGACCTTTTTCTGTCTGCAATACAAAACAGAAAAATTGGGGAAAATGTAAGTTAATTGGAGATCGTACAATGTTTCACAAACATATATACAGTCAACCCTTAATTTTAACCCTTGCAGTGGTCGACTGAAGCAATGGAATAGACTTAAAATAGGACTAAAACTCAACAAAATTGCCGATGCCTAAATTGCACCCAGATTGTTAATTTTGCCCTATGTAAGTCTGTAAGTTTTCCATCAAATTTTGTACTTTTGGTGTCATTTTTCAACAAGTCGGCCGTCTCCCACCGAGGCAGTGTGACCCAAAAAGAAAGAAAACCCCCAAAAAAGAAAATACTTTCATCATCATTCAACACTTTCACCACACTCTACATAATCACTATCTTTGCAGAGGCGCTCAGATCGACAGCTGAGAATAGTTCCTCCAGCTGTCACTATCCCAGACCCCTTTAACCCTTTGGGGTCGACAGGCCTTCTCAGGAAAGTTTCCTGGGTCGAATTTTTTTGGAAAAAAAAAAAAATAATTTTGTCTTATGAAATGATAGAGAATCTTTTTCCGATCATAACGCCACCAAAATTATGAAATTTGATCAAACTAACGGAATTATGCTTTCGCGAAGTTATCGGTAGCCATGACACTTACGCACGGCGATTTTGCCCATTTGAGCCCTATTTTCGAAAAATTTCCCGATGTTTCAGTCTCCTAAAATTATAGCTATTTCGCTAGAACTCCATTTCTTCTAT
This sequence comes from Cherax destructor, assembly GCA_009830355.1. Taxonomy (NCBI): domain Eukaryota; kingdom Metazoa; phylum Arthropoda; class Malacostraca; order Decapoda; family Parastacidae; genus Cherax; species Cherax destructor. Next base: position 874 of record WNWK01051655.1, read on the forward strand.
CAATTGAGTAAAAAGAAACTGCCATTTACCAATTTCATCTACCCAAAATAGTGGTCAAAAAATGACAATTTTCCAATTTCACACAAATTTCAAACGATGCCAATTTCAAAATAGGGTCCAGAGTAAACAAGGCAGACATTCCTAGCACTAAAATAACATGTTCTCTGTTCATTAGTTACGTCTCCAGGCCCCTGTTCCATTACTTTTGCTTTTCTTTTTGAATTTTTATTCTCACAATAAATAGAAGATTTACTGTTATGTATACAACTGCATCATTGTAAAATGGTATAAATAATATCAGAGCACTTGTGCATGAATATAAGACTCGCCAGTTGATGTGTTTTGGGAGGCATGGTGTGATTTGTTTACTCTTGAACATCGTCAAAATCGAACATTTTCGCTACTTTGAGCTCAATTTCAAGGTACTTGTCATTGTCATACCAATTAAAATCATCTCTATTTCTGTAATACATCTTCCATTCTATCAAATGAGACCAAGAAAACGAGAATACATCAATAAATACCATCGAAAATCGACTGCAATTGCTTGTATTAATCGAAAAACGGTCAGTTTTTTCTCTCATTATGCAGTGTGTACTGCAGGATTTTTATACTGCGCACACGGACCACACAGATCCTTCTTTCCTTTTGTATGCCTACCAGACGTTTTCTGCTTAAATTGAGGCCGCTAGAATTTGGGGGTACTAGTACGGCACCAACCCCCGCTCGTAAAAAGTACTAGTACGGCACCGACCCAAAGGGTTAAAGTGCAGGCATTGTATTCCCCCTTTTCCCGGACTCAAGTCCAACTAAATCAATTAACTAGTTTCCCTGAATCCCTTCACAAAATGTTACCCTGCTCACATTCCAACAGATCGTCATGTCCCAAAACCATTCGTCTCCATTCACTCCTATCTAACACGCTCACACATGCTTGCTGGAAGTCCAAGCTTCGCCCAAAACCCCCTTTAACCCTCCCTCCAGCCTTTTCTAGGACGACCCCTACTCCGCCTTCCTTCCCTCGATTTATATGCTCTCCAAGTCATTCTACTTGATCCATTCCCCTAAATGACCAAACCACCTCAACAACCCTCTTCAGCCCTCTGACAAATACTTTAGTAACTCCACCTTCTCCTAATTTCCACATTCCAATTTTCTGCATAATATTTAAACCCCACATTGCCCTTAGACAGGACATCTCCACTGCCTCCAGCCTCCTCCTCGCTGCAGCATTTGCAACCCATGCTTCACACCCATATAAGAGTGTTGGTACCACTATCTTTTGTACATTCCCTTTCTTTGCCCCCATGGATAACGTTTTTGTCTCCACAGATACCCCAACGCACCACTCACCTTTTTTCCTTCATCAATTCTTATGGTTAACCTCATCCTTCATAAACCCATCCGCTGACACGTCAACTCCCAAATATCTGAAAACATTTACTTCTTCCATAATCCCTCTCTCCAATGTGATATCCAATTTTTCTTTATTTAAATCGTTTGATACCCTCATCACCTTACTCTTATCTATGTTCACTTTCAACTTCTCCTTTAACACCCTCCCAAACTGTCCACTAACCTTTGCAACTTTTCTTTAGAATCTCCCATAAGCACAGTATCATCAGCAAAAAATAACTGTGTCAACTCCCATTTTGCATTTAATTCCCATAATTTTATCCCACCCCCTCCCCAACACCCTAGCATTTACTTCTTTACAACCCCATCTATAAATATATTAAACAACCATGGTGACATTACACATCCCTGTCTAAGACCTACTTTTACGATAATCTCCCTCTCCTACACACCCTAACCTGAGCCTCACTATCCTCTAAAAACTCTTTCGCCTTCGTAACTTACTGCATATTCCATACACTTTCAACATTTGCCACATTGCTCCAATATCCACTCTATCATATGCCTTTTCTAAATCCATAAATGCAAAAGAAAACTTCTCTACCTTTATCTAAATACTGTTCACATATAGCTTCACTGTAAACACTTGATCTACACATCCCCCACCCACTCTAAAGCCTCCTTGCTCATCTGCAATCCCACTCTCTGTCTTACCTTTAATTCTTTCAATAATAACCCTGCCATACACTTTACCTGGTATACTCAGTAAACTTATTCCCCTATAATTTTTTCACTCTCTTTATCCCCTTCCCTTTATATAAAGGAACTATACATGCTCTCTGCCAATCCTATGTCCCTTCCTCTTTCATACATTTCTTAAACAAAAATACCAACCACTCCAGCACTATATCCCCCTGCTTTTAACATTTCTGTCATGATCCCATCAGATGGTGTCATTATCTTGAGAAAAAAATTCTCTATCATTCAAAAGAATAATTACTTTTTAAAAAAGTGGACACTGGGAGCAATATGAATTTCAGGGTCTGGACAGTGAAGATTAGTGGACTTAAGAAATAATTAACAAAATCCATTTGGTCAAATGATTCGGAAATAACTTACAAAGTCAACTGGTTACAAAATGGTCTGTTATTGCTACAATCATCACACAACAATTTTATCTCAATCCATTTTAGTCACCATTGGCAGTTCCAATTTCCCTTATTAATCTATAACTTGACGGTTTACTGTTCATACATAAATCCCTTTATGACCACTTTTGAGGGTTCCTCCCCCCTAATAAGCTAGCCTAAGACAAGGCTTCCTGATCAACTAAGCCATTGGTGCCAGCAGCCTGCAGGCCTACACAATGATCACAACCAGTAAATGTAACCAATGAACATTCCCCACATACACGGGACAAATAGTGGACGCCCGAGTTTGGGCCATAATTTATTCCAGAAGGCTGTTCAAGTGCCATTTAAAGAATTTTGTTCCCATAAGGAATAATGTAAAGTAGGTTAGTCCGTTTCAGACCCCCAAAATACGCTTAAAAAAGCACTTACAATATTACACTTACATAACTGTTCGAGTTTTGAGGTGGTCGAAACTGGGGTCCACTGTACGATATGTGAAATCATCACTTAGAATAATGACCTAAGGTCAAACAAATTTGCTATGCAATTAACATTTTGAAAAAAACGTTTAAGTACAAGGCAAAATACTGTCTTACACTGTTGGCAGCAGTTCCCTAAGAAAAATATATAATACACAGTGGTCCCTGGAGTTTCGTACAGCTCCCAACTCGAACAATTATGAAGTGTATTATTCTAAGTGGTTTTGTAAGTGTATTTTTGGAAGTTTTAAAACGGACTAATCTAAATTACATTATTCCTTATGGGAACAAATTCATTCGGAACGGCACTCGAACACCCTTCGGGAAGAATTAGGGCCCGAAAACTCGGAATACCACTGTATTTCAAGATTCCTAAAAAAGACTATGTTAGTGTATCTGCATGCAGTGTACTGTATATAATGACCTAGTTAGTTCTGTATATGCAAATGTTTGTCTAATGCAGTGATTCCCAATGTAGGCAGTAACCCCCCTGTTGGTGATTGAGGTAAAAGGGGGGAGTGGGGGGGGCGGCAGGGTCGATCAGAACCAAAGCGTTTGTTTTTCAAAATCTGTATGACAATATTCCAAATCCCCCCCTTTAAAGTGCAGGTATTGCACTTCCCACCTCCAGGACTCAAGTCCGCTTTAAACCCGGGTTCCCTGAATCCCTTCACAAAAAATTACCTTGCTCATACTCCAACAGCTCGTCAGGTCCCCAAAACCATTTGTCTCCATTCACTCTTATCTAACATGCTCACCCTTTCATACTGTTAAATAAATTGGTTTACTATGTTAATTTTTGTTTGTGAAATAAATATGCTTGTTTATAGTGTTTGATTAGTTGTTGCTTTGAATTTGCAGTAAACCTAATACCAAGAAAGTCATGTGTTCGTGTGTGTGTGTGGGGAAGGGATGGGGGGGAAAGGGTGTGGCCTGGGAGCCAAGGGGCGGCAGCCTGAAAAAGTTGGGAACCAATGGTCTAAGGTAATGCAGGTAAAGGGAAAAAAATTTTACTCTATAACAAAGAAAAATTTTAATACTTTCCAAAAAACTCTTAATTGATTTTGTTTGGCAGACACAGACATAAATCTTAAATTTAAATTTCTTACCCATAAAAAATTTTTAGTTGAATGCTGAATATTTGTACTGATCACAGGTCCAGATGCCCCCATCATTCCTGGCTGAAGTGCTGCAAAGTCAGGATGATCCTTCAACCACTCCTTAAGCTGACCAAGTTTGGGGCTTCTCCATGGCATGGTTTATGAAAAAATTTTATATAAATAAACGGGAGATATGTTTTTTTTAACACACCAGCCATCTGTCACTGGCATGGAGAAAAAAAAGAAGACCACCATCACTAATTCAATCACTTTTTTGCCAAGGTGCTGACATCAGGCTCAGAGGGCCCCTCTGACCTGCAAACCCCTGGCCTCTCCTTCAAAGTGCAACACTGTCTCTCCCCCCCTAAGTCAAGTCCAGCTAACGGGTTTTTCATGAATCCATTTAAAAAAATGCTTGCTTACCTCCAACAGCATATCAAGCCAAAAACCATTTTTTCCCCCTTCTTGCGCTCACACAAACCTTGGATTCCAACCCCTAACACTCAAAACCCCCTTTTTGGTTTTTTTTTCCTGGAACATTTCCCCCCCCTTTGGGGAAAGTTTTTTGTCCCCAAATGTGACTAAATGCACCCCCCCCTTTTTTTTTTTGTCAATTCTGTTTTCCACATCTTTAAAAAAAGCCATCCTGCAAGCCCACTCTCAAATTTTGGCTACTTTCCCTGAGACCGCGCCGGGTATTTTGATGTCTATGCCTTTCCCAGGTTAAAAGCCATACACAACTGTAGGACAGACAAGGGGGTGGAATAGCTATATTTACTAGATCAACTTGAATTATCAATAACTCTTGAAAAAGGGATGAACATGGAGAATATTTTGGCTAAATTTAAATGACCTGAAAAAACCTCTTTCCTTTAGTAAAAAATTGGAAACCTGAAAACTGTGCACAGCAAAGACCATTTGCTGCTTGGGATTTCAACATAAATCTCCTACATGACAAAGGCCCCACAAGTGGAATTCAAGCTTTTGAGCAACTGCTTTTGCTACCAACAATATCAAAACCTCAAAATCTCTGGACCAGTATCTCCTTCTAGACCACATCTGGACTAACACTATATCCACAAAAAATCAGGATAACCCAAACAACCCACAGACCACTACCCCCTTTCTCAAACCCAAACGTGGAAATTCCCCCAAGACACTACTAAAGTTTTTTTCAGACTACAAAACAGGCATTTAATAACTTTATAACACCCATAATAAACATAGATTATAATGAATAAAACATATTCAGAACTAATGAATGTATAAAGAATTTCCAAAAAAAAAAACACTCCCTCTATAACAAACGTGCCAAAAAAACTAAACATATTCAGCAAAGGGGCAACAGCCCCTGCTAACACTCAGCACCCTAAAATCCATTAAAAAAAAGCCCCAATGAAAACAGTACAGAGGGGGTCAAATAACCAGGGGCCAATCCAAAAGCTCCCCCGTCAACCCCAACCAGCCTGATAAGAAGGTAAAAAACTGTATTATGAGAACAGATTCATAAACATGGTGATAAAAAAAAGATAAAAACCCTATCTGAAATTCTAGGAAATAAAAGATACCCAAAAAAAAAACTACCAAATTAAAAAAATCAGATAAACCCCCTACCCCACCAACTGAAACAGCAAACAAACTTAATGACCTTCCCCACTATAGGAAGGAATCTAAGTAAGACCCCAACTCAAACACCGTCCATCAGACTCCCCACTAATACCTCCCAAATCCTATTCTGCCCCCATCAATGAAGTCTCACTCATCATAAACACCCATAAAAAAAAGGGCAGGAGACATAAACAGCTTACCCCTTTTATGTAAAAAAAATTTCCCAGGTTCTGTCACCAATTATTGCAGCACTCTTCAACAATTGAATAATTATGACCAATATCTAACACCTCTGCTTCTAAATCTTTAAAAAATTAATTCATGGCAGACTATTCCTACCTCGTCCCCACACAACATACTCAACCCCTGTCAATCTATTCGGGACTAAAAAACCTAATGATGCTATTATAAAATGCTGAACTAATATACACCTCTTAAAAGAAAGAAGCCCCAGGAATCTTCATTGATTTACGAAAGTTTTGATACAGTTGACCATGATTTCCTCTCAAATTAACAAACTATGGTATGAGGGGACCACCCAACTACCTAAAAACATACCTTTGTAACAGAAGCCAATACTTACACAAATGGAGCTAAACTTCCCCCAACAAATTATAGTCGGTGTCCCCAAGGAAAATTCCCGGGAACTCCCCTTTCCCCATTTACACCAATGACCTACCGGATGCCTCTCAAACCCATATTATTTGCAGATGACACTACATATGTCTTCTCTCCCCCAAACCTTGTCATATGGCCAGCACAGTAAATGCTGAAATTTCAGAAAATATCTCCTATGGACTAACAAGCTTACTCTCAATCTGACAAAAACCCATTTTATTCAGTTTGGAACCAGCTTCAAATGTCATTTAAAATAACACTAAACAAGACTCACAGAGGAAAAATTCCAGAAACCACCTTGACAGTACCTCAAATTCCAAACACACATGCAACAAATTTCAAAAAAACTCAATGACAGTAGGCATACTTAAAAATATGCTACTTGTGCCTCAAACACTCTCCTTGCTCTTTATCATTCACTCATCTCCCTTATTTACCTATGGAATTTGTGCATGGGGGTCAACAACTTAAAACACCTTAGACCACTCATCAACAAAGGCTGCAGTCAGAATGATAACAATTCTCCCCTAGACAGCATGCTCCACAAATATTGAAAGTCTAAAACTACTCACCGTGAACATTCCCTTTATTCTTGTGCCCCTTTCAAAATAGAACTCTCACTCAAATATAAACCCTCCCCTAAAATTCTCCTCCCCCCTTTAACAGGACCCCTAACCATAACACAAGACACAGATCACTTTTGATATACCCCCAAATCCATTCACCCTGTTAAAATCTCTATTCCCTAAAGGGAAAATCTGGAATTCATTACCCGAAGATATTAAAACAACCCGGCCTGAACATAAATTTAAGACTATTCTCAAAACCACTTACTCACCCCAAACTAAATACTCATACTGTAAACTACTTTCAACAATGCTCAGTTTATTTACCCATAATATAATTGCAATATTTACTATTGATATAACCATCTTCAAAACACTTTTTCAAAAAGTAAAATCCTCAGATTTAATTTGAGGAAAAATTATCTTATAAACAAGCTTGTTTATTTATAACAAAATTATCAATTTCTCTGTACAGTGGACCCTGGTGTTGTCCTGCTTGAAAGCCCTTTTATGTAAGTGTATTTTTTTAAAAGCTTTTATAAGTGTATTTTGGGAGTCTAAAAGGACTAGTCATTTTACATTATTCCTTTGGGAAAAAATTTGTTTTGGGAATGGCATTTAACAGCATTCTGAAACGAAAAAAAAACAAAACCGGGGTCCACTGTATTGTAGACTATAAGTCATGATTAAAATCTGCCCTAATGCCATGGCATGATAGTGGCTCTCTTTTCACTTCAATTCTATATTGTAATTACAAAATCTCGATGTAAACTTGAATGAAAAAAGTATTAGTATTATCATTATTTCTTTTCTGTATCCCTTTCCCCCCAATGACATAAAAATTTCATTTCCCAGAATTTGTTATCTTTTTAAACCCTGTTCACTTTTAATTTCCTTCTTTTACACCCTCCCAAACCTTTTCCTTCTTTACAGAATCTCCGAAAGAACTGTCTCATCAAAAAAAAAAAAAAATGGGGAAAACTTTGTATCAAATTTTTATTTTTTTAAACCCCATTTTTCAACATGCTAATGCTCACTTCTATTGTTAAACAAACTAGGTGATATCCCTCCGTCCTAAGGCCTACTGTTATAGAAAATAATTCTTTTATCCCCCCCTCCCATAAGTGGATCCGATTTTCTTCAGTAATTTAAAATTTTTTTTTAGTACGTGTACCCAACTAATAAAAATTCACTAAATCCCCAAAAATTCACATTTTTTTTGGGGGGTTTTTTAATATATTTTTTTTGTTTGTTTAACACTAAATATTAAGAAAAAAAATAATTTAATAATTTTTAAAATTTAAAAATTAGTGTAAATTCACAAAATTAAATTATTACAAATTTATTATACCAAAAAAAGGGGTTTCATGAATTACAGTATACCAAAAAAAATTTGATGAATTACAGTACAAAGGGGGTAACTTTTGGGATTTTTCATTCTGCCCTTTAAAGTTTAAGCTGAGTTTTAAATTAAATTTAAATGTTTTTGGGGGATATTTAGTGTTTAAACTATAAAAAAAGACATTTATAGGCCTTTTTAACCGCATCAAGAATTAAGATTTTCCAAATTCACAGGTGGTCTTGGACGAACCACGTGAATTTGGGGGGACTTTGTATACCCTTACATAAGCTTCATTTTTTTTTTTCCCCAACAAGTCGGCCGTCTCCCACCGAGGCAGGATGACCCAAAGGAAAATACTTTCATCATTTCAACACTTTCACCTCACTCATACATAATCACTGTCTTTGCAGGGGGCACTCAGATAAAAGCTGAGAATAAGTCCCCCCGAACTGTCACTATCCCAGACCTCTCCTTTGGAGTGCAGGCATTGTACAGTGGTCCCTCGGTTCGTGCATCTCCAACTCGAACATTTATGTAAGTGTATTTTCATAAGTGCTGTGCAAGTGTTTTTTTGGGGGTCTGAAATAGACTAACCTACGTGACATTATTTCTTAAGGAAGTAAATTCGTTCCGTAATGGCATTGAGCAGCATTCGGGAACAATTTTGCAAAACCCGAGGACCACTGTACTTCCCATTTCAGGACTCAAGTCCAACTAAATCAATTAACCGTTTCTCTCTCTGAACCCCTTCAAAAAATATTCCCCTCTCACACTCCAACAGCTCGTCAGGTCCCAAAACGATTCGTCTCCATTCACTAATATCTAACATGCTCAAAATGCTTGCTGAAGCCCAAGCCCTCCCACAAAACCCCCTTTTACCCCCCCCTCCAACCTTTTTGAGGACGACCCTCCCGCCTTCCTTCCCTACAGATTTATACGTCTCCAAGTCATTCTACTTGATCCATTCTCTCTAAATGACCAAACCACATCAACAACCCCTCTTCAGCCCTCTGACAAATACTTTTAGTAACTCCACCTCCTAATTTCCACAATACGAATTCTCTGCATAATTTTTACACCACACATTGCCTTAGACAGGACATCCCCCTGCTTCCAGCCGCCCCCTCGCTGCAGCATTTGCAACCCATGCTTCACACCCATATAAGAGTGCTGGCCCATTTAACTTTCGTACATTCCCTTTTTTTGCCTCCATGGAAAAGTTTTTGTCTCAACAGATACCTCAATGTACCACTCTTTTTCCTTCATCAATTCTATGGTCAACCTCATCCTTCATAAACCCATCCACAGACAAGTCAACTCCCAAATATCTGAAAACATTTACCTTTTCCCATAATCCCTCTCTCAATGAGACATCAATTTTTCTTTATTTAAATTGTTTGATACCCTCATCACCTTACTCTTATCTATGTTCACTTTCAACTTTCTTCCTTTACACCCCCTCAAACTCGTCCACTAACCTTTGCAACTTTTCTTTAGAATCTCCCATAAGCAAAGTATCATCAGCAAAAGTAACTGTGTAAACTCCCCATTTTGCATTTAATTCCCCATAATTTAATCCTACCCCTCCCCCAACACCCTAGCATTTACTTTTTTACAACCCCATCTATAAATATATTAAACAACCATGGTGACATTACACATCCCTGTCTAAGACCTTCTTTTTACCGGGAAGTAATCACCTCTCTCCTACACACCCTAACCTGAGCCTCACTATCCTCATAAAAACTCTCTTTACAGCCTTCAGTAACTTACTACCTATTCCATACACTTGCAACATTTGCCACATTGCTCCCTATCCACTCTATCATATGCCTTTTCTAAATCCATAAATGCAATGAAAACTTCCCTACCTTTATCTAAATACTGTTCACATACAGTGGACCCCGAGTTTTGGTCACCTCGGGAAAACAAACAATTATGTAAGTTTAATATTGTAAGTGCTTTTTTATGTGTATTTTTGGGGGTCTGAAAGGACTAATCTAATTTACATTTTTTCCCTTTGGGAACAAATTGTCGTAATGGCACTTGAACAGCCTTCTGGAATGATTAGACCGAAACTCGGGGTCCACTGTATAAGCTTCACTGTAAACACTTGAGCTACATATCCCCACCCCCTCTAAAGCCTTCTTGCTCATCTGCAATCCTACCCCTGTCTTACCTCTAATTCTTTCAATAATAACCCTGCCATACACTTTACCTGGTATACTCAGTAAACTTATTCCCCCATAATTCTTACAATCTCTTTATCCCCTTCCCATTATATAAAGGAACTATACATGCTCTCTGCCAATCCCTAGGTACCTTCCCCTCTTTCATACATTCATTAAACAAAAATACCAACCACTCCAACACTATATCTCCCTCTGCTTTTAACATTTCTGTCATGATCCCGTCAGTTCCAGCTGCTTTCCTCCTTTCAGGTGAGTTGTGAAAATTTACAGGCCAGTGGAACCACTGGGCCAACTGGGTCAAATAAGATTTACTAATCTAGGTATATTTATACACACTATAGGGAGTTAGCATGGACACCACTGTGACCACAAATGCTAAACCAACATGGCTTGGCATACTCTAGCTCCCATCGTGACTATGATTTGTTTGCAATCGTGTTATTACAATTTTGTGAGTGACAATGATGTCTTTGAAGGGACTGGGGCTAGAGCACCCACAGCCATGCTGGTGAGGTTCCTCTGTGGTCACAAAGGGGTCCATCTAACCTCCCTATGGTGTATAAAAATATACCTAGTTGGATGAATGTTATTAGAGCCAGAAGGCCCAGTAGTTAGTGTACTGGCCCGGTAGTAGTGTACTGGCCCGGTAGTTAGTGTACTGGCCTGGGAGTTTTAGCACTCACCTTCCATAGGTTCAAGCCTCACCCATTGTGATTTGTTTGCAACTGTATTATGTCGATTTTGTTACACAAAACCTATTAACTAAGTTTAGTAACTAAAACTTATTCCATACATTTGCCACAATGCTCCCCATTCAGCATATCATATGCCATTTTTAAATCCATAAAATTCAACAAAAAGTTCCTAACCTTTATCTAAATACTGATCACTTATGTTTCAATATAAACACTTGGTTTCAACATCCCCTACCCTTCCTAAAAACTCCTTGTTCCTCTTAAATCATTTTTTCTGTCTTATCCTTAATTCTTTCAGTAATAACTACCATACACTTTTCCCCTATGCTCAACAGTCTTATAAGAACATAAGAAAGAAGGAGCCACAGCAGGCCTACTGATCCATGCTAGGCAGGTCCAAATCACCTACTGGCCTAAGCTACTGGCCTAAGCTAGGTCCAAATTACATCCACTTG
>WNWK01051656.1:0-10000 GCA_009830355.1 Cherax destructor
GAAAAACTTTTCATCATTCACTCCATCCGTTTGCCAGAGGGGTGTTTACACTACAGTTATCAAACTGCAACATTAACACCCCCTCCCAGAGTGCAGACACTGCCCACTCCAGGACTCAAGTCCGGCCTGCCGGTTTCCCTGAATCCCTTCATAAATGTTACTTTGCTCACACTCCAACACCGTCAAGTATTAAAAACCATTTGTCTCCATTCACCTTATAAATACGCTCACACATGCTTGCTGGAAGTCCAACCCGCACACAAAACCTCCTTTCCCTCCCCAACCCTTCCTAGGCCAACCCCTACCCCCCTTCCTCCACTACAGATTTATACACTCGAGTATTCTGTCTCGCCATTCTCTCTACATGTTTGAACCACCTCAACAACCCTCCTCAGCTCTCTGGATAATAGTTTTGGAATCCCCACCTCCTCCAATTTCCAAACCCCAATTCTGCATTATATTCACACCACACATTGACCTCAGGAATGACATCTCCACTGCTCCAGCCTTCCTCGGCAACATTCATCACCTGTTCCCCCATATAAGAGTTTGGTATAACTATCCCTCACATTCCCTTCTTTACTTCCATGGACAAAGTTCTTTGTCTCCACAGACTCCAAAGTGCTCCACTCACCCTTTTTTCCTCATCAATTCTATGATTCACCCATCCTTCATAGACCCATCTGCTGACATGTCCACTCCCAAATATCTGAATACATTCACCTCCTCCATACTTCCCCTCCAATCTGATATCCAGTCTTTCGTCACCTAATCTTTTGTTATACTCATCACCTTACTCTTTCCTATATTCACTTTCAATTTTCTTCTTTACACATCCTACCAAATTCATCCACCAACCTCTGCAACTTCTCTTCAGAATCTCCCAAAAGCACAGTGTCATCAGCAAAAGCAACTGTGACAACTCCCACTTTGTATTTAATTCTTTATCTTTCAACCCCACACCTCTTGCCAAGACCCTCCATTCACTTCTCTTACAACCCCATCTATAAATATATTGAACAACCATGGTGACATCACACATCCTTGTCTAGGCCCACTTTACTGGGAAAAGTCCCCTTCCCTCCTAAAACTTCCTTTCATAACTCGCTTCAATGCCTAGTGCAATAGCACTAGGCATTAAAAACACAATAAAAAGTAAGATACACAAGAGTACACTTATTACTTACTTTAAAGTATTAACATTGATGTGAGAGGTGAGTGGCATGGTATTGTCTAAAACAAGTAAAACATTAAAACAAATTTTCTTTTTCTTGCAGTAAGCCTCAACTGTAGGCTTAAAATAGTCTGTGAACCAATTTATGAAAAGATCAGTAGTCATCCAAGCTTTCGAATTGGATTTATAATAAACAGGAGGCTACCTTTTGCATAGCTCTTTAGGGCCCTAGGATTCTCTGAGTGATAAATTATCATAGGTTTTAACTTGCAATCCCAGCAGCATTAGCTCCTAGCAAGTGTGTTAGCTGACACTCTGGGTTATCCTGGCTCTACACATATGCTGCTATATGTAACTGTATTTGATGGCTATCTCAGCGATCAACATATACTTTGTTAGTAAGTTTAATAATAATAATAATAATAATAATAATAATAATAAAGTTTATTTGGACATGATACAAAGAATTACATTTGGTTATTGAGATTACATGAGGTGACATGCCAAAAGCCCCTAGTATGCAGGGCATTTTGGGCAGACTTAAATTAACTTAAAACTAAATTGTAAGAATTTTGTAGATAGTATACAATGAGTAAAGGTGAGTATTTAAGCTTATGAAATTTGAACATAGTTTAGACATGACATTTTTTAAACATAGTTTTGTACTTTTGTCTTCATTATAAAATTAATTAAATCAGATTAAACAAATTAAAGCAATAATAATAATAAAATAATAAAAAGTTATGTTGATAATTTATAAAATAAGTAAAGTTGCATATCTAAGTTATAAAGTTTGAATATAAGTTGAACATATCAATTAATTGTAGCAATTTATTGTAGCAATGCAACTAATTGAGTGAGATAACAATTTAAAACAATTAATTGCATTGCAGTTAGTTTACGTGGTCATTATAATGTAAGTGTTGTGGAAATAATTAGCTAAGTATGTATTATTTATAACACGTTTTACATTCATTCGTTCGTTCATTCATACATTACATTCAATTGATTAGTCAGGTTTTTACGTTAAGTGATTATTATACTTTGCTGGGAATGTTTGATATGGAGCAATTAGCTTTGGGTGAGAAGGTGGTTTTTTAGCATTGCTTTGAATTGGGGTACAGGTAGGGTTTCTTTGGCAATGACAGGTAATGAATTCCAAATTTTCGTGCCTTTTATATGCATTGAGTTTTTACATAGTGTTAGGGGGACACGGGGAACATCGAGGAGTGATCTGTGTCTAGTGTTATGGTCATGTGTCCTGTTAAAATTAGTAAGGAGAAGTTTGAGTGGTGGGTTAATATTTGCATAGAGTGTTCTATGTATGTAATAGGCACAGTAAAAAGTGTGGATGTCTTGTATGGTGAATAAGTTTAGGTTTTTTAATATTGGTGGAGTATGTTGCCTGGAGTGAGAATTTGTTATTTCTAACTGCTGCCTTTTGTTGTGTTATTAGTGGTCTGAGATGAGTTATTGATGTAGAGCCCCTGCCAGATTCCATAGGTGAGGTAGGGGTAAATGAGTGAGTGATATAGGGTAAGGAGAGCTGGTTGTGGAACATAGTACCGTATCTTGGATAGTATTCCCAGGTCTTTGAGACTTTCTTGGGGATTTGTTGTATATGTGTCTGAAATTTGAGGCCACTGTCAAGATGGATTCCTAAGAATTTTCCCTCTGAGTTTTGCGATAGGGGACCCGTTTATCATTATGTTAAGTGGTGTGTTTGTAGCTCTGTTCCCAAACTGGATAAAATATGTTTTATCAATATTGAGAGTAAGTTTGTTGGTCATCATCCAGGTAGATATTTTCTGCAATTCAGTATTTGCTGTGTTGGCTAGTATGTCTGGGCTTAAAAGTAGATAACGTATGTAGTGTCATCTGCAAAAAGTATGGGTTTGAGTAGTTGAGATGCATTTGGTAGGTCGTTAATGTAAATGAGAAAAGAGTAAGTTGGGCCCAAGAAACACTTCCCTGTGGGACAAACCTCCGGTTAATAGTTTTGCTTGCGATTGGAGCTGTCATTTGTGTAACACATATTGGTTTCTGTTGCTAAGGTATGATTTTAGGTAGTTTAGGAGTGTCCTTTATACCATAGTGCGATAATTTTAAGTGTAATAGATCATGGTCAACTGTATCAAAAGCTTTACGTAAATCAATGAAGATTCCCACTGGGATTTCTTTTTCTCAAGGGCGGTGTAAATTATTTCTAACATGTATAATGGCATCATTTGTATTTTTATTAGGCCTGAATCCAAATTGACAGTGGTTGAGTACGTTGTTGGAGGTGAGGTAGGAATATATTTGTCTATGAATTAATTTTTCAAAGATTTTGGAGAGAAGGGGTAAGTTAGATATCGGCATGTAGTTATTCAGGTCTGTTGATCTCCTCCTTATGTATTGGGGTGACCTCGCTATTTTGAGTATTGATGGGAAGGTAGAGGATTCAATGGATTTTTTAAAAAAGTGTTGCAATAATTGGTGAGAGAACTTGAGAGGCTTTTTGTATATATAAGGTGGTAAGTTATTTAGGTCACCTGCTTTGTTTTTTAATGTGTTGATTATAAGTGAAACTTCTATTGGGTTGGTTGGGGCTAGGAATAGTGTGTTCGGATAGGTGCCAGTGAGATAGTCGTTAGGTGGAGTATTTGAATTTGGGGATTTTGCTTGCCAGTTTTTTACCTATGGTGGAGAAGAAATCATTGAGTTTGTTTGCTGTTTCAATAGGTGGGAGTAGGGTTCATCTGGTTTTGTTAGTTTGATTGTTCTGTTTGTGGATATCTTTTGTTCCTAGAATTTCAGATAGGGTTTTCGGTCTTTTATTTCACCTTTAAGTTATGTAATTTGTTCTCATAGTACAGTTTTTTGACCTTCTTATCAGACTCGTTAGGTTTGATGAGTAGCGTTTGTTTGTTCTCTTGATATTTGTCCCATTCTGTACTGTTTTTTATATAGGTGCTTTATATTAATGGACTTGAGTATGCTGGGGTTAGCCAGGGACTATTTAATCTTTTAGTTGTGATTTGTTTAGTTTTTTAAGGCAGTGCTTATTATAGAGGTATTGGGTCTTTTTAAGAAAATTATTAATACACAAGTCAGTATCTGGGAAGTTGTCTGTTTCTGTTTGCCAGTCAATGTTTGTCATAGCTGTTATAAAGTATTTATAGCTGTCTCATTATGTAGTCTGAAGGTAACTTTAGTAGTCTCTAGTGGTAATTTTCGAGATTTGTTATGAGAAAGGTCGGGTAGTGGTCAGTGGTATTGTCTTGATTATGCCTGATTTTAATGGGGATATGGTGTTAGTCCAGATATGGTCTAATAGAGAGGCACAGGTCTCAGAGATTCTCGTAGGTTTTGTTATTGTCGGGAGCAAAGCAGTTGCTCATAGTGTTTGTGAATTCAGTTACTAGTGGGTCCTGATCTTGTAGGAGGTTTATATTGAAGTCGCCTGTGAGGATTAAGTGGTCTTTGTTCATGTGTGCATCAGTAATCATACTTCCTAATTTTTCACTAAATTGCTGAATGTTTGACTGTGGTAATCTATAGATGTTTATAACTGTGAGAGGTTTTTGTAATATTTGGATTTAAATTTAGCTATTATATATTCTCCATGTTCATCTCTTGTGCAAGTATTGTTAATACATTAAGCTGGTCTGAGTAGAACATAGCTGTGCCACCTCCTTGTTGGTCTGGCCGACAATTGTGTATGGCTGTGTAACCAGGAATGGCATAGATATCTGTAGTATGAGGCTTTAACCATGTTTCAGTGAGAGCAATGATGGACATACAGTTAATGATTATCATACATAGCAGAATACTATGTGTAGAGAACCTAGGATAACCCAAAAGTCAGTTCACTCAGTTTAATCATTTCTAACTTGGCACTTAAAGTAAGAGGTTTACGCTCCTCTTTTATCACAACTAAGCTTAGACGCCATAGTCAATGAGAGCCAACTAGTTAACGAAAGAGTAAACGAAAAGAGAACGAGATACGGAGTTCAGACAAGGTAAAAACAAACTGAACAGGTAGTGGCGATCACTTGGTCAGGCGAAATGAATGCGATTATACGTGTCCACTTTTAGTTCATTCACATACTTGTAAGAGTCTGTGAAACTTTTACCTCAAAATAATTTTTTAATAATAATAATAATTACCTCAATATAAATACTCTTACATTGTGTACAAGTTGTACAAGTTAGAACAGAATAAACAAACAGCAACACTCCCATTCTCATGCAACACACTATTTTTAGAGTTAATGATAGTACAGTGGTACCGGTTAACGATATTTTTCGTCCAGAATGCTGTTCAAGTGCCATTACCAAACGAATTTATCCCCATAAGGAATAATGTAAAATAGACTAGTCCTTTTAGATCCCCAAAAATACACTTACAAAAGCATTTAAAAAAAATAAACTTACATAAAAGGGCGAGTTTAGGGATCATCGTTAACCGAGGTACCACTGTATTATTATTATATTCATAATAAAAAAGAAGCGCTAAACCCACAAGGGTCGTGAATAGATATATATAGAGTGAAGGCATATGAAAGGAATATTTTTCTACAGTTATCCCCCAGTGTTTGACTAGAGAAACGTAATTCTTCCGACACTCCTACAAAGTCGCTTGGTAAACAAATCTCATATTTGTCAATTTTTATTCTGTGGGTGTATGTATCATGTTTATATGCTATGTAACGTGTTTCTTATAATTTTGAAGAAAATATCATAGATGGATTAATGAAAATGTCTATATTAATGTAAAATAAGACATTTAATGTGCCCAAGAGTGATTATTATTAGTATTACGTAATGTTTTCCCTCCGCCCGGCAACACCATAGCATATAAACAGCAAGTTTATATGCTTTGTAATGTGTTTTTTATAATTTTGAAGAAAATATCATAGATGGATTAATGAAAATGTCTATATTAACGTAAAATAAGACATTTAGTTACCCAAGAGTGATTATTATTAATATTACGTAATGTTTTCCCTCCGCCCGGCAACCCCACTTTACATAGCATATAAACAGCATGTTTACATGCATGTTTATATGCTATGTAACGTGTTTTATATAATTTTGAAGAAAATATCATAGATAGATTAATGAAAATGTGTATATTGACATAAAATTGACATTTAATGTGCCCAAGAGTGATTATTCATAATAGAGAGATGTGCTCATGGAAAATGTAAACAAACCGGGTGGCACGCACCGTATTTGAAAGACCGCTCGCCATATAAAAAAGTTTTGGTCATAATTTGAACTCGCCATATAAACGGAACGCCGAAATACGAAACGCCGAAAAGCGGGGCCCTACTGTATCTATCTCCTCCTTGATCTAATTGAAGACTAGTCACTTACCAACTCCATGGCTATGTTTGATCATCTGACCACAAGACTGTCTTTATGACACTGAAGATTCCTACAGAATAGGTGAAGAATTAACATGGACAACTTGGCTATGGGAAAGAGGAAACTAACCGGCCCTTTGTTCTGAGCTCCAACCTTCGATAAAATGCTCTTCTCCAAGGTGATGTTGACAACTAAGTGAATGCCTCACTGAACACATCCTTAATCTCCAACAGAACACATTCCTACCAGCAGATGTGAGCTTGCAGATGAGCTTGGTTCAGCTTATTGTAGAGGCTGCTACTGCTAACTACAATTCTTGGAGAAGGTATAAGAGGCATCCCATTATCTCAGCGCCGGATTTAGACGTGGTGGGCCCTGGGCACTTTAGGTTTGGGGCCCCCAACATGAAAAATTAAAAAGAATTACAAATAAGAAATGAACAGCGTTTTTTAAAAAATATGTTAGGGTTTTAAGAAGACGTCTGATTTTATTTTCTCAATTTTATTGACTGTAAGAATAACTTTGACTATAATTTTCAGTTTGTAAATATTCCATCTACACTATACAGTGGTCCCCTGAGTTTCATACACCCTGGAAATCGTACAATTATGTAAGAATAATATTGTAAGTGCTTGTGGAAGTGTATTTTGGGGTTCTAAATATACTAACCTACGGGACATTTTTCCTTAAGGAGTAAATTGTCGGGAATGGCACTTGAGCAGGCTTTGGAGTGAACTTTTACGAAACTCTGGGGACCACTGTATAATAATTATCAATTTTACGTATTTATTTATATCTTTGGTGTCACGCTTTGGTAAACTATCTATGTACAGTGGACCCTTGAATTTGTCCACCTCCAAACTGAACAATTATGTAAGTGTATTTTTGTAAGTGCTTGTATAAGTGTATTTTTTGGGGGTCTGAAACAACTAATCTAATTTACATTTGTCCTTATGAGAACAAATTCGTTTGGTAATGCACTCGAACAGCATTTGGAAAGAATTATGGACGAAAATCAAGGGTCCACTGTATATATATTTTATATAATAATTTGCTAATGGGCGACCGACTGACCAACTAGACATTTAAGTTAAAATAGTTTTAATTTATAAAGGAAGAAATCAAAACCATCTAACTTCAAGAAAAATAGATTCAACCCCTTTTAACCCTTTCACTGTTGGTGCCGTATAGATATGTCTTACGAGCCAGTGTTGGTGACGATTAATACACCAAAATTGTAGTGGCTTCAAATCTAGCGGGAGAAAGCTGGTAGGCCTACATGTGAGAGAATGGGTCTGCATCGTCAGTGTGAGCAGTATAAAAAAAAACGGGAAGCCGCAGTGCATTGTGAGTGCTAATTGGTATGCCTTGGTCACCCAACCTTGTGGTAAGGAATACCTCACTCTCCAATGGGACTTTTCCCCTTTCCCCAAATGATAGTTCTAACACAGATTGAAGGTGTTAGTGAAGATGAATCTCTGGTTTTGAGGAGTTTTTGACAGAAAGCAATGCCCAACCCGAAATAGTGCGAAAACCCCGCGAATTAACCTAAACCCTTTCCCCCAAAAAGTCAGACAAAGGACTTATTTCCCTGTGGGTGTTGGGGAAAAAGATACAGTGGACCCCGGAAAACAACACCTGGGGGTAACATATCGGAAATGGAACAACAAATTTTATTTTAAACAACACTTCCCCCCAATCGAACAAGTCGTACCAGACCGTCCGCCCAGGGCGCTTGGTGCCCACTCCCGCGCGGGGGCCAGTCGGGGGTTTTTTTTTAAAAACATCACCCTGTGCTCATCCAAACATTTCACAATTAATTGTGTTTGGAATTTGTTTATTAAGGGTAGAGGCAGTGGTCGAGGCAGGCATTGGTAAGGGAGGCAGGGGGGGGAAAGGCAGGGGTAGAGGAAAAAAGGCGGGGGTAGGGGCAGGAGAAAGGCAGGCAGCGGAGAGGAAAGGCAGGGAAGAGGCAGGCAGGGGTAGAGTCAGGCACGGAGAGGGAAAGGCAGGGGAAGAGGCAGGCAGTGGTAGAGGAAGGCAGGGGAAGAGGGCAGGCAGGGGTAGAGGCAGGCAGGGGAAGGGCAGGCAGGGGAAGAGGCAGGCAGGGGTAGAGGAAAGACAGCTGTAGAGGAAAGGCGGGGGAAGAGGCAGGCAGGGGAGAGGAAAGGCAGGGGGAAGAGGCAAGGCAGGGGGTAGAGGCAAGGCAGGGGTAGAAAGGCAGGGGTAGAGGCAAGGCAGGGGTAGAGGCAAGGCAGGGGTGAGGCAAGGCGGGGGGGTAGAGGGGCAGGGGTAGAGGCAAGGCAGGGGTAGGAGGCAGTCAGGGGTAGAGGCAGTCAGGGGTAGAGGCAGTTAGGGTAGAGGCAGTCAGGGGTAGAGGCAGGCAGGGGTAGAGGCAGGCAGCGGTAGAGGAAAGGCAAGGGTAGAGGCAGGCAAGGGTAGAGGCAGGCAGTGGTAGAGGCAGTCTTAATGTGGGAGTGAGAGGTGAGTAAACAAGATTAAATGAATAAACGAGAGAGAATGAATGTGTAGAAGATTCGCGAGTTTTGTAAACAAACCAGTTTTTGCTGATGTTTGTTACCATCCGGGGAGCGAATGAATTCTGTTCACCCCGGGGCGCCGACTGGAAAAAATTCTTTTATGTTAATTTATATGTTTATATGTTACGTAGCGTGTTATATAATTTTGAAAAATATCATAAATGGATTAAGCCAACTGTCTATATTAACGTTTTATAAAATCAAGTGATTATTATTGTGTTATTATTATCGTTATTAATATGGCATCTTCAAGACTAATAACACACTTAGTGATTTTAATGTGTTCCTTCACACCAGCACAGGCACAAGTTGTGGAGTTTAAAGCAGTTAAGTTCAATGATAAAGGTGGCATTAAGTGTAGATTAAGAGGTAGCGATTAAGCGATAGAAAAAAGAACAGAAATAAACTCCTGACAGCATAAGCCGCTCTGCCTATCTTCTGCAAGGTATGTAAATGATGTATGTTCACCTGCATTTGTACATTATGGTTTTTATGAAAGAAGTGATCTAATGCAGTTAGCATTACAAACTCCGTTTTCTCTTATACTAACACGTCTGAAGGAGGAAAAAGAATGGGAAGATGTTTTCATAGCTGGAGAAAGGGTGCCCCCATCACCGTCCTCCCTGCCACCCATTCGTAATGACGTACATATTTTATTCATTCTAGAGTGTATATCAGGTTTTTATGTTATTTATATTGTTTATTATGTCATATTAGATGAATTGTGATATACAAATAAGCCGTAGAGTTGATAATAGCATCATATTGAAGAATATTTTTTTCATGCCTCCTGACAGCAGGACAATTAATTATATTTCCAGTATTTCTTATGGAAATATTGATTCATTTTCAACATTTGAGTTAAGAACAAGCTCCTGGAACAGATTATGTTCGATTTTGAGGGGCCACTGTACCACCTCTAATTTACCCT
>WNWK01051657.1:0-12417 GCA_009830355.1 Cherax destructor
TGGCCAGTGTACAGGTAAGAAAACATATGTAGAGATGGCACAGAAGGAAGGGTGGGGCAAGGTGAGGGTAGGGGATCAGGAGGGATGTTAGAGAAAAAGGGTTTAGGGAAGGGGCAAGGGCCCAAAGGGGATTCAAGTGTTTAATGATTAAGGGAATGGCCTAAGGGCAGAAATTAAACGAGGTGGGTGGAGGTAGTGTTAAGATGTTTGGGACTTAGACGAATTTTTATACAAGAAATAATTTTAGGTGTGGTCGATGGGAAATTAAAAGGTTTGGGGGATGCAGGTAACCTGGGAAATTAAAGGGTGGGGGTGTGGGGGTGAAGGAGTCCAGCCCCTTTTGGTTGTTAGTTGGGAGGGGGGGGGAGGGAGAGTGGTGGGGGTGGAGGGGGCATTGGGGCAATTCGGATGTTTCAGGGGAATATATATGCCAGCGACAATAACGAGGGTAAAAGGATAAATTTGAAGGGGGGTTTTTTGAAATCATTTAGGGGGGTTTGCCATGATTACCTGATGGGTGGGGATTGGAATTGATAATCAGGAAAAAGATGTAGAACCTAGAGAGGCGGGTTGAATTAGGGCACGGTTTTTTACTGGGGAGGCGGAGTGCTGATGGGTACGGTGATGGGTGGATGGAGAAATTTTTTTGTGGGGGGAGGCTATGTAGCCCGGGTTTGGGGATCGTGTTTATGCAACAAGGGACGTTACAGGGGGGAGGGTGCAAATGTTTTGATATTGGTTTTTTGACCATCGGGGTTTATTAGTAGAGGTGGGGGGGATGGAATGGTCCGAAGGCAATTTTTTTGGGTTGAAGGGCGTTTGCTGGCGGGGAAGGGGGGGAGGTCATTTGAGGAATGGTGGGGGCCTTCTGGGGAAAGGGGCAGAGGTAAGGAGAAAAATTTTTTTGGGTGGTGGGTGCAAAAAGGGGGGAATAAGGACTTTATAGGGAAACAAGGAAGGGGTGAGGCGGGGGGAAGTTTGGTCTTCAGAAGTATTTGGGGGGTCGCTTAATGAATGTTGAGGGGGGGTTGGTGGTATGGGGAAAAGAGGGGGTTTAAGGGGGAAAGGTGAGGGATATTTAAATGATCGTTTTGTACAGAGTAAGAGGAGGTATTGAGGAGGCGTTTGGGGAGATAGACCATCGGTTGCGGTTGAGGAGGGTTTTGAGATAGGCAGAGGGGAACAGATTATGGGGATTGAGGTGTGGTTTTTTCACAACATGGCGCAGTTGGGTCGCCCTGAGTTAACACTGTGTGTATCCAGATGTTTCTTGGGGCTGTGTCAACCAGAATGTTTCTTTTTTACTGATTTCAATTATAGCGCTCATGGTTTGGGAGAATGATGATTTTTTTGGGTGGCTATAAATGGTGCATATAGAATCTTCATTGCTTCGCACGGGGATGTGTATGAGGGGATTGTCGGGGTTTCAGGAAGTACCTGTGGATGTGAATTGGCAGTAACGGTGTGTCTTAAATTTGCATCCAGGTACTATTTTTGGGGGGTCAAGGTTCGACTGCCCATTTGAGGCGACGGGAGGCTGATTTGAGAACATTTTTTTGGAGATATGGAACTGTTCATACCAACGGGTGGGCGGGGTGGTCGGAAGGGATGTTTCAAGGTCTGATGGAGGGAAGGGTTTTACGAAAAAATGACGTTACCCCCATCCCATCCCTTCCTACATATTGGGGAACTTCAAGACTCAAGTCATGGTTACCAGGGGCAACGTCGTACCTGCAGGTTGTGGGGCCTATGACCTAGGGCCGGCAGTGTGGAAAAGGAGGGGGCCCCCCAAAGGATTTTGGGAAAACAAAGAGTCTTCGGTGCATCGTACGGAGGAGCGTGGGTCGGACAAACCATGTCGGGTGCAAGTTTGGAGTGCTGGAGGTGGACAGGTCAGAATTTTGGGAGGATGGAGGGCGATTTTTACCAGGGGACGGGAATCATCTGTCCAGGAGCCGGGAGCCGGGGGGAGGAGAGGGGCGGCTGATGAGAGGGTAGAGAGGAGGTTTTTCCCACGGTGTTGGGGCCCTTTTTGGGCCCCCCAGGTCAGGTGTGTGTGGACAACCGGGCAGCTGATTTGGGAGTCAGGGGGGGACGGGGATGTTGAGGTGGGGTGGCCCCCCTGGGGTTATGCCCGGCCGCGGGGATTTGCTGCTCACGGGGAGGCGGAGGACTTTGGCCTCCAGGAGGTGGGTATGAAGGAAGAAAGTGTGTCACGGAAGAGAGCGCCCAGTCTGATACGGACGAGGGCTCACACCAGCGCAACGTCTGGGTAAGAAGATGTGGGCTGATGGGGAGGGGGATTTTGGGAGGCCCCAAAGGGACAGAGACTCATGAAAGGTGGTTCCCGAGACTCTGGGGGGAAACCTGGTGGCACTCGGGAAAAGGGGATCGGTGCCAGTGCCTAAAAAAAAACCCCCCTTGTCGGTTTCAATTTTTTTTTTACCGGGAATATTAATTTTTTTGGTGATAAGAAAAGAGTGAATGGTTTCGTGAGTATTTGGAGGTATGGTATAGACGGGGTTTTTTTGTACGGGAAACATAACCACAAGTATGGTTGTCAGTTCCCGATTAAAGGGAACACGGGCTTACGCTGCACACCCTTTGGGAGATTGAAAGGGGTGTGGGGGGAAAAAAAGGGGGACCACCCCGTTTGTTGCCCAAATCAAAAAGAGGAGGGAGGGGGGGGGCAGGTAAAACAGGTGGATGGATCAGGGGGGAGGGATGGGGTGTCCTTTGTGGGGTTTTTATTCGGTGGAGGGGATGGTAGGGAAAAATGATTTTGTGGGGGATGTTTAGTTTATCCCCCACGATCACCCCCTCCCGATTGGGGGGTGGTGGTGTTTGGGAACTGTGTGACACCCCTAAAAGGGGGAAAACCGGGGGGGGGGATTGTCGGGGGTTTTGCGGGGGGATCTGTTACAGGGGGGGGTTGGGGGAGGGGGGGGTGCTGCATGGGAGGGGAAACCAAAATTTTTGGGGGAGGGGTTTAAAATGCCCCCGGGGGACCGGTTATAGGGCCCAGGAGAGCGGAAGGAGGAGGGGGGCGGTTTTGGGATGGGTTTTTCGGCCCAAAGGGGGGTTTTGGGGGTTTTGGGGGGTAAGAGGGGGGGCCCCCGAGGTACAAGAGTTATTGGAAATTAAATGTCCTTTTGCTTCAAGAGGGAATGGGGAGGGATACTTTTGGGGGGTTTGTGGGACAGGTTGTGGTCCGAGGGGGTGGGATGGGGATTTGTTGCTCTGGTGGGACAATGGGGCCCAAGGGCAAGAAAAGGGGACTTCATGTTAGACGGGGGGGGGAGGATAATCAGTTTGCGATGGACTTTTTTTAGGATTTTGGAGGGACAGTTATGGTTTTTTATGGGAGAGGATGTGGGGGGCGGATTCCCTGTTTGGGGAAAAAGAGGGGTTTAAAGATAAAATTGGTTTTTCAAAATGAAAGGTTTGATGCTGCAAGGGGGGCGGGGGGGTTTGAGGAGGTTGGGGGGCAAGCCCGGGGATGTGTCCTGGGGGAGGGCACAGAGGCGAGGGAAAAGAAATTGTGGGGGTTTTGTGTGCATGGGACCCTTTGGGGGGGTATAGGGGGGGGCAAAAAGTTGGACAACAGAGGGGATGGGGCAGTATGTGGGTGGTATGGGTTGTATATGGGGGAGCGGGGCAGGAGGAGGCCCTTTAAAGGGGTAATGGTGGTTTTGGGGACGATTTGAAATTGGGGGAAAGGGGTGTGTGCAGTTGAATGGGGGGGTGGGGGTTTTTTTCCCCGGGGGGGGGAAGGGGGGTTAACGGGGGGTTTTCCCACTGTCTCAATTTTTTTTCCCCCTGCCTCCCCGGGAAACCCCTTTTAGGGGGGTTTTAATGTCTGTTCTGGGGCGGGGAAAGGGGGGGTCGGGGGGTTGGGGGGAAACCTGGTATAGTGGGCTATGTGGATGACCGCATTCTTGGGGAAGGGGGGGGATTAGACCCTTTTTGGGGGGGCATTGGGGTTTTTGGGGAAAACGATGGGATAATGAAAAGGGGGTGTAAAAATTTTATGAGATTGGGGGGCCGGGGGGTTGGTGGGGGGAGTTCTTGGGGAAGGGGGGTTTTTTGGGGGGATGGGGGAAGATTTGGGGTGGGGTATATGGGGGAGGGGGGGGTTTAAATTGGGGGAAGGGGGGACGGGGGGTTTTTGGGGTGGGTTAAGGGTTTTGGGGGGTTTTCAATTCCCCTTTTGCCCCAGGAATAGTGGTTAACGTTTTTAATGAAAAATAGGGGGATTTTCCATTGCCCGGGGCAGGGGGCTTTTAGAATTTTTTCGTGGGGTTTTTTCTTTTTTTTGGGGAGGGGTTGGATTTTTTTTTTAAAGGGGGGGTTACCTAAAAATGCCGGGGAGGGCTAGGGGTTTGATTCCTTTGGGGAAAGGAATTAAAAGTGTTTATGTAAAAGGGGGGTTTCCTGGGGGTTGGTTTGGGGAGGGGGGGGAAATGGGGCCCCGCATAAAGGATATAAGGGGTGGGGGGGGGAGGATTTGGGGAATGGGGGACATGTTCCCCGGGGCCTACTTATTGTTAGAGATCCTTCACATATGGGGGTCAGGACTTTGGGGAAGGGGGTTTCCTCCCGGGGGGTGGCAGGGGGGGAAGGGTACCCCCTGTTTTTTTTTGGGAAAGGGATTTGGGGGGATTGGAGGGGGGTTTCGTCCATGTGTGGGGGAGGTTTTTTTTCCCGGTTTTTTAGGGGGTTTTTACCATCGGGGTGGTTTTTTAACAGAGGCCCAGGGGATGGGGTGCGTTTGGGGGGGGTAACCCCCGTTTCATAGGTATATTTTTTTTGGTTTGGGGAAAAAAAAGGTTGGGGCGGTTTTTTTCTTAGGGGGGTTTCCCCTTTTGGGGGGTTTTAAAATTTTTTGGGTGGGGGGGGAGGGGGGTTTGGAAAGGTTCAGAGGGCAGTGGCATATGTAAGGCAGATTTTGTTTTCATTTCAGGGGGTTTTTGGGGGAAAAAGGGGTTAGTAAAGGACGGATGGCACTGGCGGCAGGGTTTTTTAGAAGGGAAATGCCAAATAGGGACCTCTATGGGGGGAAAGGGGGGGGAGGGATTTTCCCGTTTATAGGGGTTTCACCCCCCGGGGGCTTGTGGTCCTTTTGAGTTGGGGATCCGACGGGGTGGCTCCCCTGGGGGTTTTTGGGGGCTTTACTGGGGTTGTTGGAGCTCGGGGATTGGGCGTGGGGGGTGGGGTTTGGGGTTTCCAAAAAGGGGGGCACTGTATTGTTGTTTTGGTTTTTATGGGGGGGAAATGTGTGGGGGAAGGGGGGTTTTCATTGTCCCTTTTTGGGGGTTTTTAAAAGTGTGGTTTACAAATGTTACTTGTAACTTTTTTTTATATGGGGGGTCGAGACCCCATGGGGTTCTCGTTTTAGGGGAAAGGGGGTGCTCTCAGTGGGTGTAGGTTTTTGTAGACGCATTGTATATCTGCTCTTTTGTTGGGGGGTGGTTGTGTTGAGGGTTTTATTTATTGACCGAAAAAGTATGTCTTGTACACAGTTTGGGGGGTTTTTTGGGTTTTTTTCCTTTTCGTTTCCCCCTTTTTGTATATTTTCCCCTTTTTTTTTAAAGTTTTTTATATGTTATACTTTTTTTTTCAATAAAATATAAAAAAAAATCGACGTGTAAAAATAATTTGTAAGGGGGGGTTTTTACATTCATTTTTTTGGGGGGTTTTTTTATGATTACCTGATGGTGGGGGTTGGGAAATTGGGGAAAAAAAAAAATTGAACCCAGAGGGGGGGGTTTTGAATTAGGGGGGGTTGGGTTTTTTCGGGGGGGGGGGAAATTTTGTTTGGGGCGGGGATGGGGGAGGGGGGCAATTTTGTGGGGAACTATGCCCCCCGGGTTTGGGTGTTTTTGCAAAAAGGGGGCGACAGTGGGGAGGGGGAAAAAGTTGATTTTGGGTTTTTTTTGCCCCTCGTGGTGTATTAGTAGGGGGGAGGGGGAGGGGAAGGGCCCCGGGTACAATGGTTTTGGAAGTTGAAGGTTTTTTCGGGGGGGGGGAGGGGGGGGGGCTTTTTTAGAAAAATTTGGGGCCTTCTGGTTAAAGGACGGGGAAAAGGGAAAAATTTTTTTTGGGGGAGGGGAAAAAAAATGAAAAAAAGGGGGAAAAGGGATTTTTTTAAGGGGGAACGGGGAAGGGGTGGGGGCAAGGTGGGGGGTTTTGGGCTTCAAAAAGTATTTGGGGGGGCAGCTTAATGAATGTTTGGGGTGGGGTTTGGGGGGGATGGGGAAAAAGGGGGTTTAAAGGGGGGAAAGGGTTTAGGATATTAAAAAGTCTTTTTTATCGTCAAGAAGGAAATTAAAAAGGGCGTTGGGGGAATGACCATCGGGGTTTCTTTTAGAGGTTTTAAAAGGGTAGGCAGAGGGAACACGATTATGGGGTTAAAGGTTTTAAAAAGGGGGGGAGGAATGAAGTGGACGGTCTCAGGACAACGGAGGGGGTGAATCTGATCATTTTTTGGGGGGAAAATTTTCTTGAGTGTAGGGGCCCCGGGGGGCCCGGGGGGCCCGGGAAGGATCCGGGTTTGGGGAGGGCCGAAAAGGGGTTGGGGGGAAATAAGTGAGGGGGAAAAGGGGGGGGCAGTGTCTGGGGTCTAGGGAAAAGGGCCCCGGGTTAGGGGGATACCGGAGGAAATTTTTATGGTACGGGAAACGTTGAAGAATTTTAGTGATTTTTTTATAAAAGGGGGGGGTGGGGTTGGGGGGACCGGGGCGTGGGTAGTTGTTCTGGTGCCGGGAGGGGAGAACCGGGTATTTCAAAGGGGATATCCCATGTGGGGAATTAAAAAATTTTCCCCAAAAAATTTTTTTGGAATAAAATGAAAAGGTTTGAAAAAGTCCATCAGGGGCAGTTTGGTATACCTGGAAGAATTTAGTGTAGGACATGGGAGAATGGGGGTTTTTTTAAAAGGGAGGAGGGGGGGGGTGTTTGGGGGAAAAGTTTGGGAAGGGAACATAGATTGTGTGAATAAAGCATTTTGGGAATTATATTGAAGTCAAAAGGGTTTTTTTGGGGAAAATTTCTGGATGGGTTAGACTTTTTATGGGTTTTGCGGGGTGCGTTACGGTGAAGGTAATTTGGGGGAAAAAGGGGTGATGGAAAGGGTCTGAAAAGGGGGGTTATATTCAGACCCCTTTTTATCATCAGGATCCCTTTTATGGTTTTGGGGGAAGGAGTGGGGAAGGGAGAGAGGGGGGGGGGGGGGAAATAGGGGGGCATCGTGGGGATGGGATGATACCTGTTTGGGGGGGAACAAAGGGCGGGGTTTAAAAAGGGGGGGTTAGAGGTCTTTGGGAAAAAAACGGGGAAAAAGGGGGGTTTAAAGGGCCAAGTTAAGTTTTTGGGGGTGGGACGTGGGTGGGGGGGGGGAAGGTGTATGGAGCAATTTGGGATGAAAAAGATCGTGGGTTTTTATGGCAGAGGAGAGTGGCCCCGGCAGGTGTTCCCAGGGGTGGGGGTGGGCGGGGAGAATGAGGGGGTTGGGGGGGGGGTGTTACGCTGTTTAACGGGGGGGGTGGTGAACACCAACATAAAAGGGGGCATTATGTGGGTATCCTTTTGGGGTGGTTGACATCAGGGGAAATTTCAAAAAAAAATTTGGTATTGTGGGGGAGGCGGCCCTGGAAAAGGGTTTTTATGATAGTGTCAAGAGGGGGGTTGGGCCTCATTTCTTTAACATCGGGGCAGTTTATGGAAACAGTGTTTTTTTAAGGGGAAAAAGGGGGGGGGGTCAACAAAAAGGGGGCATGGGGGATGTAGGAAGGGGGGGGGGGAAGAGGGCCTGCGGGTGGGGGAATGGCTAACGGGTTTTGGCAATGAGGGCCAAAAAAACAAGGGGGCAGGTTGGGGACGGGGAGGAAAAGGGGGGGTGGGACAGGGTCAATGAATTTTCCAGTTTATGATTAAAAGGATTTGGGGGGGTTCAGGAAATCCGTTTTTCCCCCAAGGGGACGGGAGGGGGTTTACAGTTTTTTTTTAAGGGATTTTGGGGATCGGGCTGAATTTTATGGAGGGGGGGGTACGAATGAAGCAGGGGGTGGGGGAAAGGGGGGGGGAAATATCATCTGTATTTTTGTGAGTCTTTAGAAAGGGGGAGGCTATGTTGAAGTGTTTTGGGATTGGGGGGGGAAAAAATTTTCATTTTGGGCTTTAGCTTTGATTTGGGGGGTATGAAGGGGAGGGAAATTATGAATTGGGTTTTTAAATTTTCAGGGGGAATGAGAAAAGGGGGGGGGGGCTGTAGGGTGAAACCCCTTTGCGGCTCATTTTATCCCCCAATTGGGAAAAGCTTTTTAGGGGGGTAAAGGGGATCAATTTCTCTGGGGGGTATGGGGCATTTTGGGGATTTTAGGTGAAGTAACTAAAAAACTGGATTTTTTGGGGAAACAAGTAGTTGGGGGGAGCAGGGTTGAATGGGGTTTTTGGGGCATAGTAGGGAATTTTTAGGTTGGGGGGGCGACTGGGGGCAAATTTTTTTTGGGGCCCGGGGAAAAACTCCAAAAGGGGGTTTAAAATTGAAGGATGACGGGAAAGAAAATTTTTGACGACTTTTTAATGTTTTAAAACCAGGTTCGGGGAAAAAAAGCAAAAGGGGGTTTCTGAATGTTGGGGCATGTAATTTTTTTTTTTTAATGGGGGAAAAAAAAAGTATATTTCCCCCGGGTTGTGGGATCATTTAAAATTTTTCTCAAATAGTACATATTATTTTCTTATCGTACCCCAAAAAAAGGGGAAATTAAAAAAATTTTTGGGGTTTTGAATATTACCACAAGTTAGGGGATCAAAAAGGGTTTTTTTTAAATTTTCATTGTCATTGTGTAATTTTTTATATTTTTTTTATATACATCATATAATTTCGTTGGGGGAATGTAAAAAAAAATTTTTTTTTGTATAGCTTTGGGATCCCAACACTTTTTATGGGGAATTTTTTGGGGGAAAAAAATTGATATTAAAGTATCATAAGACATAGAATGATACAGTACATTCTTTTTTTGTGTGTGTTTATAATTTTTTGTGTTTTGGGGGGAAAAATCTCTGTGGGTTAGGATACGTTTTATTCAGTATGGATATCTAATGGGGGTGGGAAGGAAAAAATTTGGCCTTGTCAAGGAATTTACAAATATGTGTTAGGGATGGAAAACCCCCTCATTTGATGGTTATTTTTTATATTTGGAAAAAACTTACAACTTGAGGGGGATCAATAAACTTAAAATTTTCTATTATGTAAATTAAAAAAAGCAAAATTTTTAAAAAAAATTAATTGGGGAGTCTTAATGCCTAGGGGCCCCTTGGGTTTAAAGGGGGATTTAGTAATATTTTTCATATACTTTTATGTAGGGGGATTTAGTTCTAATTTTTGGGATATAGGGGCCCGTGGTCGTGTTGTATTTGTATAAAACGGGGTTTTTTTTATTTTATCTGTATGATGTTGTTTTTAAGTGGTTATGTTCAGAAACCACAAGTGGGGTGGTCTCGAAAATTTTTTTTGTATCATTGTCACTATATAATGTTAATGTTTTGTATAGTGTTCCAAAAGTTTTTTTTTAAAATGTAGGGGGTATGTTTTTAAAAAAAATAAAAAAAAAAAGTGTGTAAAAAAAAAAAAAACCCCCAAAACACTTTTTAAAAAGAGAACTTTCACACCTATAACTATACATCACCCCCCCAGAGGTTATAAAAAAAAACCCCCCTATGGTTCCCCCTGACACCTTTGCTCCAGGGGTTTTTTCCCCCCCACCCCGTCTCCCTCATCCCCCACACACGCAATTCCACAGTGTCATATCCCCCCTGAGTCCCCCGTCACCCACCCACCCCCCCCTTCATTCACCCCCCTTTTCCCCCCATGCCCCTTCCCTTTTTCCCCCGGGCCCGCCTTTTTTAAACCCCCCCCCACAGCCCCTAGAAAACCCCCCCCCCCGCCAACCCCCCATACCCCGAAAAAGCTGAATCCCCCCCTCTGCCATAAAGATCCCTATTTCTACATTTTGTCCTATAAAACACAGCACCCAAAAACCTTAACCTACACCCCCTGACACCCCTCATACCCCCTGACACATACAAGTAGTCTGCCACTAGGACAAGACCCCCCGGGGTTTACCTCCCCCCCCACACCCACATCAAAGCTCAAGGCCCCAAGGAAAACCCTTTTTCCCCCCCCCCCCGCGTAACACCTTCCCAAACCATTTTCCCCTACATTTTAAAAAAGGGCAAAAAAACACCGCATGGTATGTTTTTTCCCCCGCATCTTTTTACACAGCCCTCCCTCCCCCATCCCCCCCCGGGGAAAAAAAATTTCCTTATACCCCATCCCCATTAAAAACCTATACACAAATTCACATACTCTGGGTTTGAACCCCCCAAATTTCTTAATCCCCCTTTTTTCCCATCCAATCATAAAAAGGGGATTTTTGCTGCCCCATGCAGCACCTCCCCATACCCCTCCCTGCCCAGGAGACTTGAGTGATCCTCCTCGGCTCCCAACCACCTTTTTCGCCCAAAATTCCTTTTCCCCCCTTTTCCCCCCGTCATTCCCCTTCCACCACCTTCTGACATCTTCCATAACCAAATTTTTTCCTCCCCCCAAACCCCCCCCCCCCTGGGGGGCGATGCTTAATGTAAAAACACTGCGACAGAATTTTCCTGTCGCAGATCCTTTAAACTTTTTTGAGATCCCCGGGTTTGATTTTTTTGGATGGGGAAAGGGGGTTGGGGGGGGGTAAGGGTTAAAAAGGGGGGAAAGGGAAAGACAAACGGTGTTAGTGTGTCACGAGGGGACTGGTTAACATAGGAATACACTTAAAAATCTTTCTGTAGTGCAACTGGAGAGGGTCAATGGAGCCAAATCCATATTTTGGGAGGGGGGCTTTGGGGGCGGGTTGGGGCAGGTATGGGTGGAAAATTGTGGACAGGGTGAAAATATGGGTATTGTTTACAGGGACGGGATGGGGGCGAAGAGGTAAATTGGGGAAGGGGAATTTAAAAAGGTGTGAACGGTTTTAAAATTAGTTGGAGGGGGGGGAAAAGTTAACGTTGCGGCAGGGGTTTTTGGGTTAAATTGATATATAGTAGGGTTTATGGTATATTGCCAACATTTTCCTTTATTAATTTGGGGATGTTAAAGAATTGGAGAGCAGGGTTTTTTAATTTTTTGGGTACATGGTAGACATTGGCTCAGGAAGGGGGAAAAGGGAAATTTTTGGGGTTTTTGGGTTTAATATGGCTGGAAAGGATTTTTGGGTATGTAGGGAAACGTTGTGTGGGAAAGGAGGGGGGGGGGGGGGGAGAGGGGGGAGGCGGGGGTGGGGGGGTGCTGCAGGAAGTGGGGGAAGTGGTGGGGTGAGGGGGAAACTGGGGCAGTGCAGAGATTGGTCGGTTGTTGGAATTAAAATTGACCCAAAAAGGTTGATGTTGATTATAAGAGGTTTGGTGCTGGGGAGGAGACGGTGGAAGGGGGGGGGTTTTCCCGTAAGGGGCTGGGAAAGGGGTATGGGAAAAGGGTTCAGGATCTGAGGGTTTCGCCGGGGGAAGGGAAATGATTTTGGTTTTTTCATGGGCAGTGGGATCACCCCGGGGAAGGTTTTTTATGGGAAATTGGGAAAAACGGGGAAAAATTTGAAATTTAATTTAGTCGCCCTGCATGCAGAATTTTTGAAACTTGGGTGGGGGGCAGGTGGAGGGGGGGGTGTTAAGGGGTTTTGGGGCCCTTTTTTTGGGGTAAAATTTTAGATTTGGGAGGGGAGACATAGGGATAAAAAAAATTTTTCCCTACTGTATGGTGGGCTTCGGGGCATGTCATGGAAATTAAGGGGCATGAGTGTTAGGGAAAGGATGGGGGGTGTGGCGGGGCTTTTATATCGCACTATGTTGGGGAAATTTTTTAATATATGGGAGGGAGTTTGGTTTTTTAGAGGGGTACAGGAAAATTTAGTGTGCAGGGGTTTTTTGGGGGGACAGATATGGTAATGAAAAAGGGGTTGACAGAGGGGCTGGGGGAAACAGTGGGGGGTGTGGTGGGGGAAAAGGGTACATGAAGGTAGAAGGGGTTGGCCTTAAAAGGGCGGGGACGATGACTGCTGATTAAAGGTGTTGGGAAATGGATGTGTGGTGGAGGAATGTGAGGTTTTGGGGGTTTTTAAGGGGGGGGGGAGTAAGGGGGGGTTTTTTAGGGGTTTGGCCGGGTCCTCTGGGGGGGGGAAGGGGAGGGTTTTGGGGAGAGGGTATGAATGTCTTGGACTATACTTAGTACAGAATGGTAAATGAAAAAAAGGGTCGTAGTCTCCGTTGGAGTTTTGGGAAAAACCTTGTAGGATTATTTTGGGGCACACGGAAATTTTATTTGCCATTCATATAGTTTGGACCGTCACTGTTTTTGTGGACTATGTATCATTC
>WNWK01051658.1:0-12417 GCA_009830355.1 Cherax destructor
AATTCTGAAAAATTATCAAGTGAAATTTCCCCCAAATTTGAGAGAATTAACAAAGTGTCAACGGGAATAATTTTTAAGATTGAGCCTCAAGTTCACAATACATTTTTCGTCTGTTGATGAACCTTCTTGACATTTTGTGATAAAAAGTGTTTAGTTGTGGCCGCTGATGCTGGTGAGGGCTCTTGATCTAGGAGCTGGATCTGAATCACAATGTTTGTAAACAGTTTCGCCAGTTTTGCGAATTTAAGCATATGTTATCCTGGTGAAGGGTGGGCGCGGGCGCTGCCGACCCCTCAGATGAAGATCGTTGCTAACGTAATAAGGAGAACACAGTAACAGGCCTACTGTTGGCAATCAACCACTAACAAATATATTTGACCAACCCTTTCAGTGACACCAAACAATAAGCCTTGATAACCAACTCATGTGCAGTTCCATTACCCCTCTCACTCATGTGCTAGTTCCATTCCTCTCACTCATGTGTAGTTCCATTACCCCTCTCACTCATGTGCTAGTTCCATTACCCCTCTCACTCATGTGCTAGTTCCATTACCCCTCTCACTCATGTGCTAGTTCCATTACCTCTCACTCATGTCTAGTTCCATTACCCCTCTCACTCATGTGCTAGTTCCATTACCCTCTCACTCATGTGCTAGTTCCATTACCCCTCTCACTATGTGCTAGTTCATTACCCCTCACTCATGTGCTGTTCCATTACCCCTCTCACTCATGTGCTAGTTCCATTACCCTCTCCTCATGTGCTGTTCCATTACCCCTCTCACTCATATGCTAGTTCCATTACCCCTCTCACTCATGTGCTAGTTCCATCCCTCTCACTCATGTGCTAGTTCCATTACCCTCTCACTCATGTGCTAGTTCCATTACCCCTCTCACTCATGTGCTAGTTCCATTACCTCTCACTCATGTGCTAGTTCCATTACCTCTCACTCATGCTAGTTCCATTACCCCTCTCACTCATGTGCTAGTTCCATTACCCTCTCACTCATGTGCTAGTTCCATTATCCCTCTCACTCATGTCTAGTTCCATTACCCCTCTCACTCATGTGCTAGTTCCATTACCCCTCTCACTCATGTGCTAGTTCCATTACCTCTCACTCATGTGCTAGTTCCATTCCCTCTCACTCATGTGCTACTTCCATTACCCCTCTCACTCATGTGCTAGTTCCATTATCCCTCTCACTCATGTGCTAGTTCCATTACCCCTCTCACTCATGTGCTAGTTCCATTACCCTCTCACTCATGTGCTAGTTCCATTACCCTCTCACTCATGTGCTAGTTCCATTACCCTCTCACTCATGTGCTAGTTCCATTACCCCTCTCACTCATGTGCTAGTTCCATTACCCCTCTCACTCATGTGCTAGTTCCATTACCCCTCTCACTCATGTGCTAGTTCCATTACCCCTCTCAGTCATGTGCTAGTTCCATTACCCCTCTCACTCATGTGCTAGTTCCATTACCCCTCTCACTCATGTGCTAGTTCCATTACCCTCTCACTCATGTGCTAGTTCCATTACCTCTCACTCATGTGCTAGTTCCATTACCCCTCTCACTCATGTGCTAGTTCCATTACCCCTCTCAGTCATGTGCTAGTTCCATTACCCTCTCACTCATGTGCTAGTTCCATTACCCCTCTCACTCATGTGCTAGTTCCATTACCCTCTCACTCATGTGCTAGTTCCATTACCCTCTCAGTCATGTGTTAGTTACATTACCCCTCTCACTCATGTGCTAGTTCCATTACCCCTCTCACTCATGTGCTAGTTCCATTACCCTCTCACTCATGTGCTAGTTCCATTATCCCTCTCACTCATGTGCTAGTTCCATTACCCCTCTCACTCATGTGCTAGTTCCATTACCCCTCTCACTCATGTGCTAGTTCCATTACCCCTCTCACTCATGTGCTAGTTCCATTACCCTCTCACTCATGTGCTAGTTCCATTACCCCTCTCACTCATATGCTAGTTCCATTACCCCTCTCACTCATGTGCTAGTTCCATTACCCTCTCACTCATGTGCTAGTTCCATTACCCACTCACTCATGTGCTAGTTCCATTACCCTCTCACTCATTGCTAGTTCCATTACCCCTCTCACTCATGTGCTAGTTCCATACCCTCTCACTCATGTGCTAGTTCCATTACCCTCTCACTCATGTGCTAGTTCCATTACCCTCTCACTCATGTGCTAGTTCCATTACCCCTCTCACTCATGTGCTAGTTCCATTACCCCTCTCACTCATGTGCTAGTTCCATTACCCCTCTCAGTCATGTGCTAGTTCCATTACCCCTCTCACTCATGTGCTAGTTCCATTACCTCTCACTCATGTGCTAGTTCCATTACCCTCTCACTCATGTGCTAGTTCCATTACCCCTCTCAGTCATGTGCTAGTTCCATTACCCTCTCACTCATGGCTAGTTCCATTACCCTCTCACTCATGTGCTAGTTCCATTACCCCTCTCACTCATGTGCTAGTTCCATTACCCTCTCAGTCATGTGCTAGTTCCATTACCCCTCTCACTCATGTGCTAGTTCCATTACCCTCTCACTCATGTGCTAGTTCCATTTAAGTATTACCCCTCTCACTCATGTGCTAGTTCCATTACCCCTCTCACTCATGTGCTAGTTCCATTACCCCTCTCACTCATGTGCTAGTTCCATTACCCCTCTCACTCATGTGCTAGTTCCATTACCCTCTCACTCATGTGCTAGTTCCATTACCCTCACTCATGTGCTAGTTCCATTACCCCTCTCACTCATGTGTAGTTCCATTACCCACTCACTCATGTGCTAGTTCCATTACCCCTCTCACTCATGTGCTAGTTCCATTACCCTCTCACTCATGTGCTAGTTCCATTACCCTCTCACTCATGTGCTAGTTCCATTACCCTCTCACTCATGTGCTAGTTCCATTACCCTCTCACTCATGTGCTAGTTCCATTACCCCTCTCAGTCATGTGCTAGTTCCATTTAGTATTACCCTCTCACTCATGTAATGATCCCGTCTAAATTTAAAGCTACCCAGGGTTTTAGCTCAGTTTAGATTTGAAGAATAGTGAGTGTTGATGTGGAAATATAGGGGATGAGTGGAACAGTGACTACCAGGCACTGTTCCACTCATCACCTATATTTCCACATCAATACTTTCCTATAATCTTTCTAA
Organism: Cherax destructor; assembly: GCA_009830355.1. Taxonomy (NCBI): domain Eukaryota; kingdom Metazoa; phylum Arthropoda; class Malacostraca; order Decapoda; family Parastacidae; genus Cherax; species Cherax destructor. The sequence goes on from WNWK01051658.1 coordinate 3,181, forward strand.
ATCTAAACTTACCCAATTTTAATCTATTATTACAGGTTGTCTCCTTGAGGGATATTCTCTGGACCTTATTTATATCCCCTTTATTAATACCCATCTTCCACTTATACACTTTAATCATGTCTCCCCTCATTCTTCATCTTCCACTTATACACTTTAATCATGTCTCCCCTCATTCTTCATCTTCCACTTATACACTTTAATCATGTCTCCCCTCATTCTTCATCTTCCACTTATACACTTTAATCATGTCTCCCCTCATTCTTCATCTTCCATTATACACTTTAATCATGTCTCCCTCATTCTTCATCTTCCACTTATACACTTTAATCATGTATTCCCTCATTCTTCATCTTCCACTTGTACACTTTAATCATGTCTCCTCATTCTTCATCTTCCACTTATACACTTTAATCATGTTTCCCCTCATTCTTCATCTTCCACTTATACACTTTAATCATGTCTCCCCTCATTCTTCATCTTCCACTTATGCACTTTAATCATGTCTCCCCTCATTCATCATCTTCTACTTATACACTTTAATCATGTCTCCCCTCATTCTTCATCTTCCACTTATACAATTTAAGCATGTCTCCCCTCATTCTTCATCTTCCACTTATACACTTTAATCATGTCTCCCCTCATTCTTCATCTTCCACTTATACACTTTAATCATGTCTCCCCTCATTCTTCATCTTACAAAAAAATGTAATTTTAGGGATTTCAATCTTTCTTCATAATGAAGATTTCTTATGCTATGTATTTATTTATGTACTAATTAGTCTGCGTCATGACGTTAGGGAAATGCATTCCGCCTCAACAGAAGTATAGAAAAATGAATTATTAATAACTGAGGAATAATAATGGAACTTTCTAATACCTGATGTTAGTTATAGTGGGTAGGCAATGTTAGTCCGATGTTCAGGAACTCCTGTCAATACTGGTCAGTAGTCTCTCATTCAGATAAGGACGAGTTGAGGAGCTCTATGTCCCACGACGACCTGTTGACCAGGCTCTACCTGTAATAAATCTAGCGTTTACTCTGGATGACCAAGACAACAGCACAGCTCATAATGGAAAAAAAAAACACTGGTTACAATATGGTTATTAAGTAAACATTGAAGAATGACAAAGTTACTTAAATTTACTTAAACTTCATTACTGGTAACCAGGTTAGAATACCAAAGAAATGAAACACTCCTGGAGGATCACCTTACCTGATCAGGAGAAGAGTCGAGATGAAGTGATTCTCCAAACTTTAACCCACACCAGGTAAGGTTGATACTACCATGAGTAGTAACTTAGACCCGAGGAAACCTGAAGTTTTGGAGCGGCCTGCTAGATGATAGTGCCGGCGGCGACACTAGCGGTTTCTAGGAGTCTGAACAACCATAACCCCATTGCAACAGCTTTTCCCTCTCACACACATGTTTGGAATCCCTAATTTTGATCTGAACAGTAAGTAATCTTCAAACTTTTTTCCACCGCCTAATGCAGCATTACATTCTCTCACAGCCTGATACCCGTTATTAAGACATGTGTAATAGTTGGCATCTTTATTGTTGAAACTTTTCGCCTACACAGTAGGCTTCTTCAGTCACAGCCTACTGTGTTAGGTAGGACACAAGTGCAACTGTACTCCAGACCCTTCACGACTACGATGCTCTCCACCAACTGTACTCCAGACACTTTACGACTACGGTGCTCTCCACCAACTGTACTCCAGACCCTTCAAGACTACGCTGCTCTCCACCAACTGTACTCCAGACCCTTCAAGACTACGCTGCTCTCCACCAACTGTACTCCAGACCCTTCATGACTACGCTGCTCTCCACCAACTGTTCTCCAGACCCTTCACGACTACGCTGCTCTCCACCAACTGTTATCCAGACCCTTCACGACTACGGTGCTCTCCACCAACTGTTCTCCAGACCCTTCACGACTACGGTGCTCTCCACCAACTGTTCTCCAGACCCTTCACGACTACGCTGCTCTCCACCAACTGTTCTCCAGACCCTTCACGACTATGGTGCTCTCCACCAACTGTACTCCAGACCCTTCACGACTACGCTGCTCTCCACCAACTGTACTCCAGACCCTTCAAGACTACGCTGCTCTCCACCAACTGTACTTCAGACCCTTCATGACTACGCTGCTCTCCACCAACTGTTCTCCAGACCCTTCACGACTACGCTGCTCTCCACCAACTGTTCTCCAGACCCTTCACGACTACGGTGCTCTCCACCAACTGTTCTCCAGACCCTTCACGACTACGCTGCTCTCCACCAACTGTTCTCCAGACCCTTCACGACTACGCTGCTCTCCACCAACTGTTCCAGACCCTTCACGACTACGCTGCTCTCCACCAACTGTTCTCCAGACCCTTCACGACTATGGTGCTCTCCACCAACTGTACTCCAGACCCTTCACGACTACGGTGCTCTCCACCAACTGTACTCCAGACCCTTCACGACTACGGTGCTCTCCAACTGTACTCCAGACCCTTCATGACTATGGTGCTCTCCACCAACTGTACTCCAGACCCTTCACGACTACAGTGCTCTCCACCAACTGTACTCCAGACCCTTCACGACTACGGTGCTCTCCACCAACTGTTCTCCAGACCCTTCACGACTACGGTGCTCTCCACCAACTGTTCTCCAGACCCTTCACGACTACGCTGCTCTCCACCAACTGTTCTCCAGACCCTTCACGACTACGCTGCTCTCCACCAACTGTTCTCCAGACCCTTCACGACTATGGTGCTCTCCACCAACTGTACTCCAGACCCTTCACGACTACGGTGTCTCCACCAACTGTACTCCAGACCCTTCACGACTACGGTGCTTCCAACTGTACTCCAGACCCTTCACGACTATGGTGCTCTCCACCAACTGTACTCCAGACCCTTCACGACTACGGTGCTCTCCACCAACTGTACTCCAGACCCTTCACGACTACGGTGCTCTCCACCAACTGTTCTCCAGACCCTTCACGACTACGGTGCTCTCTACCAACTGTTCTCCAGACCCTTCACGACTACTGCTCTCCACCAACTGTTCTCCAGACCCTTCACGACTACGCTGCTCTCCACCAACTGTACTCCAGACCCTTCACGACTATGGTGCTCTCCACCAACTGTACTCCAGACCCTTCACGACTACGGTGCTCTCCACCAACTGTACTCCAGACCCTTCACGACTACGGTGCTCTCCAACTGTACTCCAGACCCTTCACAACTATGGTGCTCGCCACCAACTGTACTCCAGACCCATCATGACTATGGTGCTCTCCACCAACTCCATAATGTTAGTAATAGTGATGAGTGTCATCTAAGTGGTGGTGCCGAGTGTGATAAGGTTAACCACATTAACATTAATGTTGGATATAGCACTGCTGATAAATGTAATTAACACAATGTTGGTAGTGGTGTTGGTGATGACAGTTATAGTGATGCGTGTAATGCTAGTGGAGGAGGGAATATGAGTGGTAGTGCCACCTATCATACATTCACACATGAACAGCGTCGTGCTCTGTGTAAACAAAGACTGCCACGAGGCCTCACAACTGGAAGTGCACTTAAAAAACTCATGGACCAGGTAACACTGCTGACATTGATAAGGTCTGCTCTTTATATGAACAAATTTTTTCATTATGCTAAGAAACTAAGCCAGATCCCAGGACTTCTATAATGGATCAAAACTCATATAAACTTAATATTTTTAGTTGGAATATTGCATCACTTAGAAAAATATTTCCTGACCTTCATCATAAAGTAACCACCGAACCCATTGATATTGTGTGTCTACAAGAGTGCAGAGTCCCTGAAAAATCCCAGCCCCCTAAATTGCCATCATTTGTTGCATATAACCTCAAATCTAGTAACTCTTGTGTTCTATATATTAAAAAATCACTTCCCCATCAACTTCTCACACATGAGAAAACAGAGGGACTGCAATACCATGGTGTTAGGATTTATATTGGGAACTCTGCTCTCAACATATTTAACTTGTATGCTCCTGCTGATAAGTTCAATTACTTGGAGCTGCCAACTTGTGCTCAGTCTGAACCTACACTTATTTTGGAGATTATAATGCAAGACACAAAAGCATTGGAAACTCACAGTTTCGTGATAGTAATGATAACCAACTGTTGTCACTGTTAAATAGTCATGATAATGTGCAAATTGTAGGTGACCTTGAACCCACACATATCTATGGAGGCGTCCTTGATCTGTGCATTGGCTTCTGGTACAATAACACAGATGACCAGTACAGTACAATAACACAGAAGACCAGTACAGTACAAAATCATAGAAGACTAGTACAGTACAATTACACGAAAAACCAGTACAGTCACACGTCACACGGGGTGTGAAGTCACGCGCGTTTTGAGCTCCGCTAAATTGGGTCTATTGAGAGGTCCCAGAGGGAATCAGAGTGTAGCAAATAGGCGTGGACACTGGACAAAGTGGCATAATCATTTAAAACAAAAAAGCAGGGAAATACGAGTGATCACAGAGGAGAAAAACTTAGTAAATAATGCAAAGTATAAGAGTGCCGGTGAAAACGGGAGAGGGGTGGCGGTTTGGGAGCTAGGCCTAACGGTGTTGCCACACAGCAGGAAGTGGTGACTATATCGTAGTGGACTATATCGTAGTGGTAAATATATCTACTAGAGGTACCCAAGTAAGGGAGTCAAGTGTCAAGGCAAACAGTGAGGAATACGGTGATTGTATACAGTGAGTCCAACAGATAAGAAATGAAGAGGTGCAAGTACCCTGGAGGGTGCCACTGAGAGGAGACTCCCGAACAACAGAGAGCAAAACCAGCAGAAATCGGAGGTAATGTACAAAATCCTAGTTGTGGTTTGCACGAGTCTTCTGGCCCTGATATGCTGCCAGCTGTGGGGATAATCCCTGCTCTGGAGAGCTGAATATCATACGTAATTCATAGGTAGGAAGCTAGGTTAGGGTAGTGGTGGATAAAGGGCGCATGCTCTCAACCAACTACACACATGCATACACATGCACATACACACATACACTTGAATTAGTCGAAGTATAGGTGTAGTATACTATACAGTTGTTCTTAATTAGCAATAATATTATTATCAGTTATGTAGTATTATTATTCTTTTTAGAATTAGTAGCTAAACTAGATAGGATGCAAACTAAGGATGTGGTGGCAAGAGTGCGCATGCACTGTAAGCCAACTGTATACACACACGCGTATGCATGAGTATGCACAAGTACGGAGGGAGGTCCAGAAACAGTACAAAAATGACATAGCATTGAAAAGTTAAGTCTGACCCAAAACTAATGTACAGTCACATCAGAAGGAAGACAACAGTCAAGGACCAGGTGATAAGGCTGAGGAGAGAAGATGGGGAACTCACAAATAACGATCAAGAGGAATGTGAGGAGCTCAACTCGAGGTTTAAGGAAGTATTAACAGTGGAGGAAGGAAGGCAGCTGGGTAGACAGAAGGGTGAGTCACCAACAAAGGATGTATCAAGTGCTGGAGGGCATACACACAAGTGAGGAGGAGGTGAAGCAGTTACTCAGTGACCTTGATACCTCAAAGGCGATGGGTCCGGACAATATCTCCCCGTGGGTCCTTTGGGAAGGAGCTGAGGTACTGAGTGTGCCACTTACCATAATATTCAACACATCCCTTGAAACTGGGCAGCTACCTGAGGTATGGAAAAAGGCCAACGTAGTCCCCATCTTTAAAAAAGGAGACAGAAAAGAGGCACTAAACTATAGACCGGTGTCACTTACGTGTATAGTGTGCAAAGTCTTGGAAAAAAATCATCAGGAAAAGAATGGTGGAACATCTGCAGCTGAACAGGATAATCAACGCCAGACAGCACGGATTCTGGGAAGGCAAATCCTGTGTAACAAACCTCCTGGAGTTCTATGATAAAGTAACAGACGTAAGGCAAGAGAGAGAAGGGTGGGTTGATTGCATTTTCTTGGACTGCAGGAAGGCCTTCGACACAGTTCCTCATATGAGATTAGTAAAGAAGTTGGAAGAACAGGCATGTATAACATGAAGGGCACTGGAATGGATCAGGGAATACCTCACATGGAGGCAACAACGGGTCATGGTGCGTGATGAGGTATCCCAGTGGGTGCCTGTGACGAGCGGTGTACCGCAGGGGTCAGTCCTAGGACCAGTGCTATTCTTGGTATATGTAAATGACATGATGGACGGGATAGACTCAGAAGTGTCTCTGTTCGCAGATGATGTGAAACTAATGAGGAGAATCACATCGGAAGAGGACCAAGCAGGACTTCAAACAGACCTGGACAAGCTTGACATCTGGTCTAGCAACTGGCTTCTCGAATTTAATCCCACCAAATGCAAAGTCATGAAGATCATAGAAGGGCAAAGAAGACCGCTGACAGAGTACAGGCTAGGTGGACAAAGGCTACAAACCTCATCAAAGGAGAAAGACCTTGGGGTGAGTATAATGCCAAGCACGTCTCCGGAGGCACACATCAACCAGATAACTGCGGCAGCATATAGGCGACTGGCAAACCTAAGATTAGCGTTCCGTTACCTTAACAAGGAATCGTTCTAGACACTACACCGTGTACGTCAGGCCCATACTAGAGTATGCAGCACCAGTCTGGAACCCACTTCTTATCAAGCACGTCAAGAAACTAGAGAAAGTGCAAAGGTTTGCGACAAGGCTAGTTCCACAACTCAGGGGACTGTCTTATGAAGAAAGGTTGAGGGAAATAGGACTAACAACACTGGAGGACAGAAGGGTTAGAGGAGACATGATAACGACTTACAAAATACTGCGGGGAATCGACAAGGTGGATAGTGACAGAATGTTCAAGAGAGGGAACACAGAAACAAGGGGGCACAACTGGAAGCTGAAGACTCAGATGAGTCAAAGGGATGTTAGGAAGCATTTCTTCAGCCATAGAGTAGTCAGGAAGTGGAAAAGTCTAGCGAACGATATAGTGGAGGCGGGAACCATACATAGTTTTAAGACAAGGTATGATAAAGCTAATGGAACAGGGAGAGCAGAGACCCAGTAGCTGACAGCGAAGAGGCGGAGCCAGGAGCTGAGTATCGACCCCTGCAACCACAATTAGGTGAGTACAATTAGATGAGTACACACATACACACACACACACACACACACACACACTACGCGACTGTATGCATCTTTACTTTTAATGAGTTTGTTAGAGAAGTGAAAACAACTGGTGCACCTTGAGTGCTAGGAAGGAGGCACTACTGCCATAGTTACCCCTCCTACTGTCTCAGTTTTCTGTGTAAACTTTAATTTCTGAAGCTAATGTTGAGAGAGAGAGAAAGAATGTATATCACTGGAGTAAATAGGGCTAAGTTAAAGGAATGTGGAGAAAGAGGAAGAGATAAAGAAGTTGGCGAAGGAAGAATGAGAAGGACAAGAAAATATAAGAAGCTATTGTTTCGTGTAATCAGTTTAGCCTGGGCAGACTGGTGTGAAGAGGAGGAGATGAGCAAGAAGCCTGGAGAGAGAGATCCAGTGGAGCCAGTCTGTCTGCCTCCCTTCCTTCAGTCTATCTGCCTCCCCTCACTCCCTCCCTTCAGTTTGTCTGCCTCCCTCACTCCCTCCCTCAGTCTGGCTGCCTCCCTCACTCCCTCCCTCAGTCTGGCTGCCTCCCTCACTCCTTCAGTCTGGCAGCCTCCCTTACTCCTTCAGTCTGTCTGCCTCCCTCCCTCACTCCCTCCCTCAGTCTGTCTGTCTTCCTCCCTCACTCCCTCCCTTCAGTCTGTCTGCCTCCCGTCACTCCCTCCCTTCAGTCTGTCTGCCTCCCTCACTCCCTCCCTCAGTCTGGCTGCCTCCCTCACTCCTTCAGTCTGTCTGCCTCCCTCACTCCCTCCGTCAGTCTGTCTGTCTTCCTCCCTCAATCCCTCCCCTCAGTCTGTCTGCCTCCCTCACTCCCTCCCCTCAGTCTGCCTACCTCACTCCCTCCCTCAGTCTGGCTGCCTCCCTCACTCCTTCAGTCTGGCTGCCTCCTTCACTCCTTCCGTCTGGCTGCCTTCCTCACTCCCTCCCTCTGTCTGCCTCCCTCACTCCCTTCAGTCTTTCTGCCTTCCTCACTCCCTCAATCTGTCTGCTTCCCTCACTCCCTTCCCTCAGTCTGTCTGTCTCCCTCACTCCCTCCCCTCAGTCTGTCTGCCTCCCTCACTCCCTCAATCAGTCTGTCTGCCTCCCTCACTCCCTCAATCAGTCTGTCTTCCTCCCTCACTCCTTCAGTCTGTCTGCCTCCCTCAATCAGTCTGTCTGCCTCCCTCACTTCTTCAGTCTGGCTGCCTTCCTCACTCCTTCAGTCTGGCTTCCCCCCTCACTTATTCAGTCTGGCTGCCTCCCTCACTCCTTCAGTCTGGCTGCTTCCCTCACTCCTTCAGTCTGGCTGCCTTCCTCACTCCTTCAATCTGGCTGCCTTCCTCACTCCTTCAGTCTGGCTGCCTTCCTCACTCCTTCAGTCTGGCTGCCTTCCTCACTCCTTCAGTCTGGCTGCTTCCCTCACTCCTTCAGTCTGGCTGCCTCCCTTACTCCCTCAGTCTCCCTGCCTTCCTCACTCCTTCAGTCTCGCTGCTTCCCTCACTCCCTCAGTCTGGCTGCCTCCCTTACAACTAAGATCAAAGACTGCAAGGTAAAAAATAGGGAAAATCCTGCCTTCCTTTTAATTTATCGGCACAAAAATTATGATAATGAAATACCAGAGCACCATAGTTTATTATAACTAATACAGAGAGTGTTACCACGCTCTTGTTATTACAAGATGACGAGAAGTATGTTAAGAGAGTACACACACACTCACACACACTCACACACACACACACACACACACTCACACTCACACACACATGCACACACACATGCACACACACTACACATGCACACACACACACTCACACACACACACACACACACACACACACACACATGCACACACACACACATGCACACACACACCACACACACACACACACACACACACACACACACACATCACACACACACCACACACACACACACACACACACACACACACACATGCACACACACATGCCACACACACACACACATGCACACACACATGCCCCACACACACACATGCACATGCACACACACACACACACACATACACACACAAATACATGCACACACACATGCACACACACACACACACACATGCACACACACACACACACACACACACAC
>WNWK01051659.1:0-12416 GCA_009830355.1 Cherax destructor
GACTAATCTAATTTAATTATTCCTTATGGGAACAAATTCGTTGGAAACAGCACTTGAGCAGCATTCTGGAATGAATTAATGGAACTCAGGGTCCACTGTACCTCCCTGGGCGGTTGCTGTCTATCAACCTTCTATCTAGATCTTTTGTTTCTTGTGATTCCTAAGTTTGCCATGACCACTTAGAGAACATATATAGTATAAGCAATAAATTAGTTATTGCCTTATTAGTCTTAAGAATGCCCACAATGCTCAGCATATTAGGGGCTTTTGGCATGTACACCTCATTTATACCTAGGACTATGTAGTACAACTTTGTATCGTCTAGGGTGTTGGGGAGGGGGGTGGGTTTAAAATTATGAGAATTAAATGCAAAATGGGAGTTGACACAGTTCTTTTTGCTGATGATACTTTCTTATGGGAGATTCTAAAGAAAAGTTGCAAAGGTTAGTGGACGAGTTTGGGAGAGTGTGTAAGGTAGAAAGTTAAAAGTGAACATAGATAAGAGTAAGGTGATGAGGGTATCAAACGATTTAAATAAAGAAAAATTGGATATCACATTGGAGAGAGGGATTATGGAAGAAGTAAATGTTTTCAGATATTTGGGAGTTGGGCGTGTCAGCGGATGGGTTTATGAAGGATGAGGTTAACCATAGAATTGATGAAGGAAAAAAGGTGAGTGGTGCATTGAGGTATCTGTGGAGAAAAACGTTATCCATGGAGGAAAAGAAAAATGTACGAAAGTATAGTGGTCCAACACTCTTATATGGGTGTGAAGCATGGGTTGCAAATGCTGCAGCGAGGAGGAGGGCTGGAGGCAGTGGAGATGTCCTGTCTAAGGGCAATGTGTGGTGTAAATATTATGCAGAAAATTGGAATGTGGAAATTGGGAGAAGGTGTGGAGTTACTAAAAGTATTTGTCAGAGGGCTGAAGAGGGGTTGTTGAGGTGGTTTGGTCATTTAGAGAGAATGGATCAAAGTAGAATGACTTGGAGGCGTATAAATCTGGGGGGGAAAGGGAAAAGGCGGGGTAGGGGTCGTCCTAGAAAAGGTTGGAGGGAGGGGTAGGGAGGTTTTGTGGGCGAGGGCTTGGACTTCCAGCAAGCATGTGTGAGCGTGTTAGATAGGAGTGAATGGAGACGAATGGTTTTGGGACCTGACGAGCTGTTGGGTGTGGCAGGGTAACATTTTGTGAAGGGATTCAGGAAACCAGTTAATTGATTTAGTTGAACTTAAGTCCTGGAAATGGGAAGTACAATGCCTGCACTTTAAGGAGGGGTTGGGATAGTGACAGCTGGGAGGGACTTTTTTCAGCTGTCGTATCTACTCTCTGCAAAGACAGTGATTATGTATGAGTGTGGTGAAAGTGTTGAATGATGATGAAAGTATTTTCTTTTTGGGGATTTTCTTTCTTTTGGGTCACCCTGCCTCGGTGGGAGGCGGCCGACTTGTTAAAAAAAAAAAAAAAAAAAAAAAAAAGGTTTAATTTTTCCCCGAAATGTCTGTACAAAGGGGACTTCCTGCATGTATAAGTAAATGTCCCCCATCTCTTCAACATTGTATCATGCTGAAATAAATCTGAATCTGTATGTTAGTCTTCAGTTAACCAACTCATAACTCATAACTTGCACCCATCACTGCTGCCACACTCACAAATTCCATCTTGTCTGCAGCCTGGCAGTCAGTCACTACCTAACATTAATTCCCCCCGCTGAAAAGATGAAAGCAAAGGAAATGTTTGTGCTCCCTCAAAAAAGACCCTCACAATGCAAAGATACAGTTTATATCAGAAAGTCTTGGCCCTTATCAAATACGTCCTTTGTTTGGGGAGTTTGGCTCACTGTAAAATTCTAAAAAATGTCAGTGATTGTACTTGGTGCATAGAAGTCAAATTATAAAAGTCATAAAACAGTAAAACAAAAGGAGATAAAAGTGTTGTTAGTTTAGTGTGTGCATATATGCAAATTTTTTGTGAATGAATGGTTCAGAGAACCGAAGTTTTTAAATTAACACATATGCAACATTTGGGGTTTTTTATTGGGGAAAACGTTTCGCCACACAGTGGCTTCATCGTCCATAAAAAGGAGAATGGAAGAACAGGGGAGTGTGAGGTTGTCAGGCCCTCAATCTTGGGGCGATGTTGTCAGTCCATAATCTTTTAATGAATAAAAATTTGAGCAAAAACTTAAAACTGAGACGGGAAAGGGGGCACAGTTTGGGGGTTCACATTTGTTCAATTGGAAGTGGTGTGCCCAAAGGAAAGGCAAGCAAGAAACCCCCTTTAAATTAAGATCCAGATGTTGAGTGTCAGACAGGATATGAAATGGTTCAGAAACCGACGAGTTGTTTAGACACATATGCAACACTTGGGTATCTTTATTGGGGAAACGTTTGCCACACAGTGGCCACCCCAGTCCAAAAAGGAGAATCGTGAAGAACAGGGGGGTGTGAGGTTGTCGGGCCCCTCAACTTGGGGCGATGTTGTCAGTCCATCAATCTTGAATAGAATAACACATATAGAGAGGAAGCCACTGTGTGGGCGTTTCCTCAAAAAAGATACCCAAGTGTTGCTTTGTGTCTTTTTCCCCTTTCGTGGTTCTCTAAACCATTCATTCCTCCTTCTGACACTGCAACATCTTGGTATCTTAATCAGGGTTTTTGTTGCCTATTCTGGGCGACCACCCATTGAACAAATGTGACCCTCCTACAACTGCTGCCCTCCTGTCTCAGTATATAAGCTTCCTCTGCTCATTGCTTTCTATTAAATTGATGGTACAAATCTCCAGATTGGGGGCCACTTTCCCCCTGTTCTTACATTCTTTTTTTGGGATGATGAAAGGGGGGATTCCTCAAAAAAAGATCCCCAAGTGTTATATTTTCTTTTTACATGCTAATTTTTTATTGAATTTTGCCCAACAAAATTTGGTACAGGGGCCCCGGTTAAAAAAATTAATCCGTTCAATATTTCTAAACGAACCTTTTGTAACCCGAACTCTTATTTCCCATAAAAAAAATGAAAATACAATTAATCTGTTCAAAAAAAAAATATTCAAAAAAATTAATATAAATAACATTTACTTACCTTTATTGAAGAGACTTGGGCATCGGGAAAGATAGGGAGGATGAAAAGGGCAGGGTGTTGGGGTTGGGGGGAATCCCCCAAAAGGACTTCAGGTGTCAAAGCCCTTTTGGGGTTACTTCCCTTCTTGGTCTTTTAATCCCATTAGGACCAGCTTGAGAGTCCTAATCCTGGTGAGTAACTGTCCACAGTCCTCTGTTTCTGGCGACTTTTTAAATATTTTCCCTGAAGCAACATAGCTCTGTCACTGAAGTGGTTGCACAGAAGGCTCATTTCAGCTTGCTCAGGGTGGTTTTTTTAAACAAATGTCTGCAACTCATTCCATTTTGGGCCATCTTAACACTGAAAAAAGGCCCTCCTTCTCTCTCCCCCCTTTTCCCCTGTGAAGCAATAACCTCAGCTGTGGTCTGTTGCTGTTCCAGATAAACTCTTGCAGCTCTTCAGTTGTTAGCTCTACCCTGTGCTCCTCCACCAACTCTTCCACATCCTCACCACTCACCCCCAACCCCAGGCTGTTCCCCAATGCCACAATATCTTCCAAAACTTTTCCACAACAGGCACAGGGTCGTCTGGGTCAGGGTCGGGGCCACCTCAAACCCTTTAAAATCCTCTTTCAACACAATCGGGACAGTGGTCTCCAAGCAGATTTCCTGGAAGTCCTCCCTCCCAACCCTTTATAAAGGCCTATGCAATGCCTTTTGAAGTGTTCTTTCTGCTTCGGGGTTGCAGTGTCGAGGTCACATCAAAACTTCTGAAAACTGCTTTGGTGTACAGTTTCTTAAGTTTGCAGTGACCTGCTGGTCCATGGGCTGGATGAGAGGAGTGGTGTTAGGAGGCGAATATCACTCTGATGAAATTGAAGTTGTCAGGCAACAACTCGAAAGTTGTGAGGATGAGCAGGACATTGCCCAGTACCAGGAGGCACTTGGTGGCAATTTCCCGGAGGATTTCTTCACACTGGGGCCAAAACCTCCAGTAAACCCCTTCCTTGAAATCTCCGTGTGACCCATGCCTTGGTTTACCCTTAATGCACACAAAAATTATTCTTTTTTGTTTTCTTGAACACTCTGGGTTTTTTCAGTGAACACCAGTAAAGGCTTCACTTTAAAATCACCAGTGGCATTGGCACACATGAGAGTTAGCCTGTTTTTTATAGGCTTGTGTCCTGGCTGTGCCTTTTCCCTCCTGAGTAATGAAGGCCCTGGGGCATTTTCTTCAAAACAGACCTTTTTCATCACAATTAAACACTTGTTGGGGTTCAAATTTTCAGTGTCTAAAACCCCCGGGAATTCCTCAAAAAACCAGCTGCACGTTTGTCTGGGGCTCCCTCCCACCCCAAAATCTTTTATCCACACGTTTCTTAAACCTGTCAAACCAGCCTTTGCTGGTTTTAAAAACTCCCTCACCCGGGTTAGGCATTGTCTTGACAAGATCTGCGTGCAACTTCCTTCCCCAAATTATCACCAGGGAAAACTACCCCCGTATCTTTTTTTCATTGATCCACACCATCATAACTTCTCAACCTCATCCACTGTTTTCGATCTTTTTTGTTAACATATCCCCCCTTTTGCAACTTTGCTTCCTTGATCTCTTTCTCTTTCCGGGATAGTGAAAAGTAGATACTTTTTTTGTACATCCTGGAATATCCTCAGCGTCCCACTCTCATTTTTAAACATTCTCCTTCTTGTTCGATGTTTCCCTACTCTTTTCCCACAGGGGTGAAGGGGCTTCTTTGGACCCATGGTGACTTATTTCACAGTGACAATCACTATATACCAAAAGACACCAAATGTTTTTGAATGTTTAAAAGGTATGGGAATCTTCTCTCAATGGTAAAAACGCTTCACTGGCGGGCGTCCTGCGGGCGCGGACAGGCGACAGGTCTAATCGTTTGCTACCCCGAGCTTTTCGCTATCCGGGGCAAAAAAAATTTTCTGCGATTTTTTCATTATCTAAACCTTTTGTTCCCGGGGGTCCACTGTACTGTATAAAATGAAACTAAAATCAGTATCCAAAAAAAAAAAATCATGTTTAGTTTATAATTGAAAAAAAACCCCTTTTTTCCCTCCCCAAAAAAAGTGGAAAAAAACCCAGGGGGGCCCCGGGCAACACCCACTGTTGCTGTGTGTGCTCGTCTTTTGCAAGTTGAACATAATAATTTTTAATTGCACAATGAATTAATTAAATCAGATCCAAAAATTTAAAAAAATTAGTTGTGTTGGAAATACAGTTTTTTGTTCAAAAATTTTTAACAAGGGCGAGATGGTATTTTATTTTTTAAAGCTATAGAAACAGGGGTTGCTCAGTATGCATTATTTATGAAGGTTTTTTTCATTTAAGTGATTAATCAACTTTGTTGGTAATGTTAAATTTTTGGGGTTTGGGTGAAGGTGGTTTTGGCGCAATTTAAAATCAGGCAGGGTTTTTTTTGGCAATCGGGAATGAAATTAAATTTTTGGGCCTTTTCCCGACTGTTTTGGTCGTTATACTCTTCAACTGTTTGGACGTATATATACTCAAAAATTTTCTTAAATCAAAAGGAAAGCTGGTGGCCCATTAAAAGAATGGATCTTTTGGTCAGTGTCGCTGATAAAAAAACCTGCACCATGCAGTGCATAATGGAAAAAAAATCCGGTGTTTTTGGATTAAAAACCAATTTTGGGTGGCTTTTTTTATAGTAGTATTTATGGTTTATTCTCTTTTTCGTGGTCTCATTTGATAGAATGGGAAAAAATATTAAGAAATGGAATGTTTTGTTATTTCATGATGAAAATTAAATTGAGCTCAAAATAGTGGAAATGTTGATTTTTGTAATGTTAAAGAACAAATCACGCCACGTGTTCAATACCATCAACTGGTGATCTTATTCCCACACAAGTTCACTGATATTATTTATACTATTTTTTCAATAAGATAGTCTGCATAACAATAAATTTCTATTTTTTTTTGAATAAAAAAACAAAATGAAAAAAAAAAATAAAAAGGGGGGGGACATGACAATGAACGGAAAATCTTATTTTATGCCAGGGAAATTTTGCATTTTTTCTGGACCTATTTTGAAATTGACATCTTTTATTTTGCTTGAAATTAAATTTAATTTTTGACCACTTTATTGGGGAGTTGAAATCGGCAAATTGGTGGGTTTTTTGTACTCAATCGATAGAACAAATGGAATCTAAAAAAAATAGTATGAGTTTGGTTGACTGTAACAATGGAATTGGCCGAAAATAGGGCCAAAATTGGCGAAATGGATGCATATATCACCGACATTTTAACTTCCGGGGTGTAATTCCGTAATTTTCCATCAAATTTCATATTTTTTGGGAAATTTTTACCATCGGGGAAAAAATTCTCTATCATTTCATAAAATTTTTTTTTTTTTAAAATTTTGCGACAACAGGAGCACCTCAGGTTGGGGTTCGACAGTCAAAAATTAATTGCTGAGTTTTTTCATGGGGTTAGATGGACAGGGGGATCGAGGGTTCTGTGTTTTGTTATGGTCATTGTTTTAAGGTTGGTAAAAAATTTAGTGGTGGGTTAATATTTGAGTTTATGTTCTATGTATGTAATAGGCACAGTAATAAGTATGGATGTTTTGTATGGTGGTAAATTTAGATTTTTTAATATTGGTGGGTATTTTGTCTGGGTGTGAATTTGTTATCATTCTTCTGACCTTTTTGTTTATTAATGGGTTGGGGGAGTTATTGTTGTTGAGCCCCATCAGATTCCATAGGCGAGGTAGGGGTAAATGGTGTGTGATATAGGGTAAGGAGGCTGGTTGTGGAACATAGTACCTTTTTGGACAGTATTCCCCCGGTCTTGGGCTTTTTTGGAAATTTGTTGTATATGTGTCTGAAATTTGGGGCCTTCAAGATGGTTTAAGAAATTTTTCCTCTGGTTGTGTGATAAGGGACCCCTTTTTCATTTTTTAATGGCATTTTTAGCTCTGTTCCCAAACTGAATGAAATTGGTTTTTTCAATATTAAATAATTTGTTATCATCATCCCGTAGATATTTTCCAATTGCATTTCTGTGTTGGCCTATGTCTGGGCTTGGGTGAAAAAACAAAATTTTGTCATCTTCAAATAGTATGGGTTTGAGTAGTTGAGATGCATTTGGTAGGGCGTTAATGTAAATGAGAAGAGAAGTGGGAGAACACCTGGGGCACCAACTGGAATAGTTTGCGTGGTAAGCTAGCTCCATTTGTGTACATTTGGCTTTTGTTTTAGGTTGTTTTGGTAGTTGAGGGTGCCCCCTTATACCATAGTGTGATAATTTTAGGTGTAACAGATCATGGTCAACTGTTTAAAAAATTTTATAAATCAATGAAGATTCCCCTGGGTTTCTTTTTTTTCAGGCGGGGTTTAAAATTTTTTCTAATTGTTTAAAACATCATTTGTATTTTTTTTGGCCTGAACCCAAAATGAGTTGGTTTAGGGAAACATTTGGAATTTTGCCTATGAATTAATTTTTTAAAGATTTTGGAGAGAAAAGTTAGATATCGGCCTATAGTTATTCAGGTTTTTTGATCTCCTTTTTTATGGGGGGAACCCTTGCTATTTTGAGTTTGATGGGAAGGTAGGGATTTGATGGATTTGTTGTGTTGCAATAATTGGTGAGAGAACTTGGCTTTTTTTATAAAAAGGGGGTAAGTTATTTAGATTCTCCCTTTTTTTTTAATGTGTTAATTTAAGGGCTTCTATTGGGTTGGTCGGGGCTAAGAATATGTGTTTGGATAGGTAGGGAATTTTTGGGTTTTACTTGGGGTTTTCCCAAAACTTTTTTTTGGTGGAGAAAAAACTTTAGTTTTCTGTTTCAGTGGTGGGGTATGGTTCATCTGGTTTGTTAGTTTTATTGTTCTGTTAGTGGAAACTTTTTGTTCCCAAATTTCAGATAGTGTTTTCCCTGTCTTTTTTATATCACCTTTTAAGTTATGTAATTTTTCTCATAGTATATTTTTGCCTTCTTATATCGTTAGGGTTTTATATCGTTTTTTTTTTCTCTTGTTATTTTACCCATTCTGTCTGTTTTTCATATGGTGTTTTATATTAATGATTTGAGAATGCTGGGTGTTAGCCAGGGACTGTTTTGTCTTTTTCTGTGATCTGTTTAGTTTTTAAAAACAATGCTTATTTAAAAGGTATTGGGTCTTTTTTTGAAAATTATTAATACATATGTCAGTATCTGTATAGTTGTCTATCTTTTTGCCAGTCAATTCGTCATAGCTGTTTGAAGTTATTTAAAAGCTGTTTATTTTAGTCTGAAGGTAACTTTAGTAGTCTCTAGGGGGTAAATTTAAAAGGGTTTGGGTTTTAAAAAATAGGGAGTGGTCTGTGGTCAGGCCAAAATCCTTTTCCGGGGTTACTTCCCTTCTTTGTTTTTTTTTTCCCTGGACCCCTTTAGAGTCACTGGACCCCTGTCACACCTTTCCCGAGAGCTCTTGCAGCTCTACCCTTCCCTCCCCACCCTCACCACCACACACCACCCTCTACCACCATCACTACCACCACCTCCAATACCCCTCCCCCTCTCCACCATCCTCCCCCTTCCCCTCACTCCCCTCCCAAACCCCCATCACTCCACCCCCTTTCCCCCCCATCACTCCCCTCCTCCCCTCCCCACCCCCCTCCCCCATCACCCCCTCCACCATATCCCTACCACCTCACTCCCCCTCTCCCCCATCCTCCCCTCATCCACCCTCTCCCCCTCTACCCCTCACACCACCTCACACCCCCTCTCCACCCCCCCCTCACACCACCCTCTACCACCATCCACCACCCCCTTCCCCCCCCATTCCCCAACCCACCCTCTCCCCATCCAAAACCCCCTCCCCCTCCAATCACCCCTACCCCACCATCACAACCCCACCCCCTCTACCACCCCCTTTCGTATTTTCAAACCTTTTTTTGAATTCCATCATGTTTCCATTCTTTACCAGGGCTGGCACTAGAAGCTTTCTTTGGGAAAGGGGTTAAACTTGGCCTCGTGGAATATTGGAAAACTATGGGGGGGATGGTCCTCCTTAAAAACAATGGCACACTGGCTGAAATGGTGTGGGGCCCGCAGGGGCGTCGATCGGACCAATACCCAGTAAACAATGACCCGGATCAATTTTTCAAAAAAAAAACGTTCGTTTTTAAAATTAAATTCGTTTTTTCTTTTTTTTTTCTGCCTGTATTATTTCTGCTTTTCACGCATGTTCCTTCAGGGTAAGGGTGTTCGATCCAATAAGGGCTCTTGACCCAAAGGATTTGGGAGCTGCTCTGCCTTTCTTGGTCAATCTGGCTCTTCCCATTCCTCAAATGTTGTAGGGCCATTTTTAAATTTCCCCTTCTTATGAATATAATAATAATAATAATATAAAAAAATATTAATAAAAATAAATGTTGGGAAAATAGCTTTAGACTTTAACTTGTTTTTCTTTTAACAGTCCCTGTTTTTCAAGGATTACTGAAAAAGTGTTAATCATTTTTTTTTTTTTTTTATCCTTATGAAACAACACAGGTTCTACAACCTGTGTAAAAACTTGGGCCTGCCTTCCATTCGAATGGTTTTCGCCCTTAGGAAATGATCAATTGTTCTCCCCAAAAAATCTGGGAAAACCCACATCATGGTGAAACGAAAGTTGTGGAGCTTCTCTACCCTGGACCTTTACCTGAAGGCAGAGCCCAAAATCCAAAACATAACATGTTAAAGCAAGGGGTGGTCAAAGGGTTGTATAGAATGGATTTGAAGGGGGCCCTTTTTAGATTTTTTTTAAAACACCAGCTGTGTCCACATGTAGGGTGACTAAAAAAAAAAAAGGAAAAATCATTTCATCATTCATTCAACCTTTCACCGAAATGCTAACATCACAGTTCAAATTCAAATTTTTTTTTTTTTTATTTTAAAAAAAAATATAGTTTAAATTTAAAAAAACATTTAGGCACAAAATAAAAGGGGTTGTATGATCATTTCAGTCAAATAATGCTAATGCTTAAAACTACAAAATTAGACTATATTGTTCAGATAGTCCTCCGAACTGCAACATCCTCACTCTTCCCTTAGAAAGCTGGCCTTGTCCCATCTCCAGGACCCAAGTCTGATGCAACCTGTTGCCTGAATCCCTTCAAAAGTAAAATTGTTTTATTTTATATAAAGATTTATAAGCATTTATGTTACCATTTTCTTATTCCTTCATGGATAAAGTTTCCATTCTTTTTATTGGGGCCCGACACAGTACCACAATAGGAGTAGCACTGTAGATGATGGGCCCTCCACAGTTATACTCTGTTAGGGTGTTGACCAGTAACTGGATGGCGACACTGTAGACACATACTTGAACATGTCGGGGGAAAGTGGGGAGAATAGTTCATTTTAAAAGAGTTATCACCCCCAGCCACCCGGGCCTTAAATACAACGTTTCAGAATATTCTCTTTTTGGGCATGGTTATGGTTCGGGGGATGACACTAAGTGGTATCAAAAATGAAGGATGCTGCACAAATGGGTTATTATCAAAGGGTTTTTTTTTTCCTCGATCACTTTTGGGCCCCATCATCTCACCACTAAACTTTGGATCAACATCACTTCCCTCTTAAAGGGGATTTAATATATTATGACATCAGTGAATCCATGGTGTTTGCCATCTTATTTGCTCTAGCTGGTGCTCAATTGAACTGGTGTCCCCCAAGGTACTAATGTATATTTCAATTTCGCACATGAGTGCGCAGACCCATTTTCTCATGTCTGGCGCTCCCCTTCCCCCAAATTTGAAGACGTGAAAAATAAAAAGTTGATCTCGTTGGGCTCGAGTGACTAATTCGTTTGGGGTTAAATAAAACACATGTGCAACAGTTGGATCTTTTTTCCAAAACATTTTTTTTCCCCATACTTTTAGTTGAAAAAGAGGAAGCGAGCTGTGAAAAAAAAGCAATATAGTTCATCCCCTTGAAGATATAATTTTAGGTGGGACAGTCCCCGACCTGGAGAAAGTTCACACTAGTTATGAGTGAAAAGGTTGGTTTTAGGGGCCCACCCCCTGGTTTGCACACTGCCCTTAATGATTACATTCTTAATTTTATATGGGTGCCCCCCTTTTGTCAGGGTATCTGCACCTCACCTTTGACAGTATATTTTCTAAATTCTATTACTTAAGCAACATTGTTCCAGACTATGGACAGAACTCTTCTCAGGCGGGGACTGACCACCTTACCTCTTGGGGATGATGGACTGATTACTTGTTTTTCATCTCTACTGCTTCTGCCTCCTCAATATTTGAAAAAGCCTACTGTGAGGCAAAACTTTTTGGGAAAAAAAGATACCTAACTGTTTCTGCATTTTTTTTGTAACTGTGGTAAAACAAAAAAACAATTTCCAAAACTACCCATTTCATTTTCTAGTCATGTTTGCATCATTTATTGTGTGGTTATGTAAGAGTTATAATTTCCCAAAAAATCGGATTACTTAAAACGTACATTATTATGACTTCCTAATTATTTTTTAGGATGATCCTCGTATAAGGGGCTCCCAAATGTACCCCCCCCAGATCTGAGCAAATGCGTTTTGAAGATGAGGAAAAGTCAAGGCTCCTGCAGGACTACTTCAGAGTAAGAACCCAGAAGATCTCCATAAATAAGCCATTTAAAACCATGGTGAAGGAAGATAGAAAGAATGGGGCGAACCCGCAGAAGGATAGTGGGGTAAAAACTTTCCTTTATATTTGATGGGCATTTAGATGGCAACCCGGCCCCCTAGAATAGCTTTCCTGATGTTGAGTCAGATTGCCTCAGCGAGGTGTTTACCTGCATAGGGGATCTTACCGTGGTGGCGGTTTTGGGGCCCCATCCCGGGGCCCCGCTGTGTTGGCAGGGTTGTATCCTCTGATGTTGTCCTGTACTGTAGTGGTGGTTGAGCTTCTTGATGCTGTTTTATCACTGTGATGGTGGGGTTTACCCCCCCATATGCTGGGGCACTACTTTTTGGTAATTTTGGCCCTTTTTGGGCCCCCCTGATGTGGGGCACGTTACTGTGGGGGTGGTGGGGCGCAACGCCTGAATGTTTGGGTAAGAACCTAGCAAGCCCGTTTTAGATAAAATTTGTCATGACTTATAGCCTATGCAGTCAAATTATGGATATGGTTTGGACTTTGGGTCATTGAATTAGAATTTCTGAATATTTTGATTATATTGCAGTTATCTGCAATATGACATTAAATTATACCACAGGAAATTGGTACCAAAAAAAAAAAATTGGGAAAAAACAAAAAGGAAATTGCTAAATAGCTAAATATTGGTAATGATGAAACAAAATTTGTAATTATATTAGTATCCATTTATATTAAAACACTGAATAGCCACATGG
>WNWK01051660.1:0-12416 GCA_009830355.1 Cherax destructor
GTGGTAGCAGTTGTGGCAGTGTGATGCAGTCAGTGGGGTGGTAACAGTTGTGGCAGTGGGGATGCAGTCAGTGTGGTGGTAGCAGTTGTGGCAGTGGATGCAGTCAGTGTAGTGGACGTTGTGGCAGGGATGCAGTCAGTGGGGTTGGGCAGATGTGGCAGTGTGATGCATTGGGGAGTAATTTAGGTTTGTGGTGTTTTTGTAAGTCTCAAGCCATAATTGATGTTTGAGTTCTCTTATTCTCTAGAAGTTTTTGCCAACGAAGTGGTAGTTTATTTGCCCCATATCCATCCTGTAGAGGGCAGCGCAAGGCTTTGGATATACAAGAGGTCGGGAACTGGGCCCCCAAAAAGGGTTAACAGGTGTATTTTTGGGTTTATATCTACATATATGTTACAAGAAAATTTTGGAAATTTTTGGAAATTTTTTTAGTATAACTGGTATCTTATTTCCATTAATAAGATATCGACATGTCACATAGTTTTATACTGTCATCTCTATATTCCTCAATAAGTGGACAATTAAGCACATAGTGTTCAAGACAGTGACCATATGCCTGATCACATAATTTGCATTTAGTTTGATCATCATCTGTGGCTCCCAAACTGCCAGAAGTACTTTAGCCAAGCCAAGCCTGGCCCTACAACATCGCGTCTGTTCACATTGCAAGTAGCTCCATAAACATACTTATCTATGTTCATGTTATCATATGGGTTAAAATTACTCAGGCTTCTAACTGCATTCCTATAACAATCTTTTTCATTATTTACTTTCCCTAATTTTTCCTAATGCTAGACACAGATATACCAAAGTTATATTCCATTCTCCTTCTGGGTGATCTTTTTGGCTAACATATCAATTTTATCATGAAGGAGTAATCCAATGGGGATGGAACCCATAGCAATTGTATATTTATTCCTTTGCCCCGGGATTTTTTATTATACCTGGTTTCCCCAATGAGCATGTTGTTAGAGTCATTATACGAGTAAAGAGCCTTCAGTGATGACATAGAATCAGTAATGATGATAGAGTCAAGTTCAGTGTCATACGTTAGCTAGCGCCATTATTATTGCAAACAATTCGTTTGCAGTGTAGCCCCCAGTTTTAATTTTTATCCTAGTTCAACAAATTTATTATTGTTTTTAACTGGGAGGTGGCAACAAGAGCAGATGGCCCTGCCAGAAGACCCCTGTTTAGATCCATAAGTGTATAAACTTGTGATAACTTATTACCCACCCAGGCGAAAATTTCTTTTTGAGCAGTTGTTTAAAAGTGATTTAAGGAAGGGATTACTACTAGCTTCTTGGGAGGGACTTGCAGGTATGTGATATTAAATGAAAAATCTTCCATGGGGGGGTGAAATGCTCTTGTTGCCTACAGTGATAAATTCACAGGTTGTAAACTTAATATAATTGCATGTTTTCACAACCATTTAGATTGTAGATTTACTTCTAGACATTTAGTAAGATTCATTGTGACAGTGTCGGTTCTTTTTTAACATTCTAATACCAAGTACAGTGTTAATCTCAATAATCATATCACTGATACTAAATACCAAGCCCCTTTCCCTCTTTTAAAAAACCCTTTTGTAGTTTTGGGGACAGCAAAGAATAATTTGGGGCTTCATTTTGCATTAACTCCAAGGGTCGGAGAGAATTTTCCCGAGCAAATTCAACATGGGAGAAATAAAATTAAGGACCTAATATGGGCTATGTACATTTTCCCGGATTCTAAATTAGCACCATAGTTGGGGTTGTAGCCAGCAACAGCTTTAAAATTTAATCTATCTTTGCATTTTTTTTAGTTGTGGTATAGTGGTTTGTTGGGACATCTACACCAAGATATCTGTAAGTTTTAAGACAAATTTTTTTTCCCCCTGCAAAAAGATGGGTGGAGGATGTCGTTTGCTTGTTAATATCTTTGTTTTAGAGGAAGATATTGAGGCCAGTCGATTACAAATTGCTTGAATTTATTAAGAATGGTACTCATCTTTTTTCCCCCGTTGTATGGATCATGATGTCATCAGCATAGCATAGCTATATGTTTAGGTGAGGCAGGTAAAGCATTTAGGAGAGCATTAATCAGAATATTAAATAGCATGGGACCGAGAACTCCCCCCTGCGGTGTCCTAGGGACATTTCTTTAGACTAAAATTCAAATTCAAATTCAAATCCTTTATTTCATGTAATAAAAGGGGGGGGTACTTATATTATACATTAAAGTTGATATTAAAGATGGAATAATATGCCTAGGTATGCCTAGGCTTTTCACAGTCTTATGATAGGTCTTACTCAAAGCTATACAATGGATATACAGTTTTAGGTTAGGTTTACAAAATTTAGGTATGGAATTTAAACATTGAGAATTTAACAATTAGTATAAAAGTTAGCAATTATTTTATATATTAATGAAAAAGGTGATATATTGGCATAATATAGATTCTATATTGGGTATCTTAGGAAACTTATGACTAGTTTAAGTATTATGGAGCAATAGTTGTATTAAAATTTTTGGGTTTGGGAACTGGAAAATTAAAGGAATCACAGATATCAATAAGTGTATTTTGCTGTGGTTAGTAATGTGAAATTAAGGAGAATCACAGATATCAATAAGTGTATTTTGCTGTGGATATGTGCAAGATAAAGTAGTTTTCGTATGGTTCTACCATTTGGGGGGAAGTGAGAAAAGATTTTTTTCGGTGCTTTTAAAAATGGGGGTTTTTCTGCAGCCCCAGAGTTTTCGGCAGGGAGTTCCAGTTTTTGGGCCCTTTTATCGCATTAAATTTTTTTGTATAGATTTAGTGGAACGGGAAATTTCAAAGAGATGTTTATGTCTGGTATTATGTTATGGGTCCTGTCAAAACTGTCAAGAAAGTGTTTTAGCTAGGTTAAATTTGGAATTTAAAGGGTTTCTAAAATGTAGAAGTATAAGTTGGATGTTCGGACAGGGGGTTTAGGTCTTTGAAGAGGGGGGGTGTGCTGCCTGCGTTGGATTGTGTGAAAATTTTTCCTGCGGCTTTTTTTGGGGTTTTTTTGGCTTTAGGTGGTTTTTTGACCCCTCACAAATGGTATGTGAGGTGGGAAGATGAGTATAGTATAGGGGAGTAGGGCTGATTGTGGTACATAATAGATCAGAGGGCCCCCAAAGTTTTGGACACTTTTTTTTTATGTTTGGATATGGGTGCTGAATTTCAGGCTGCTGTCAAGGTGAAGGCCCAGGAACTTGCCCTCGTTATGTTAGTTAGTTAGTTTGATATCTTTATTATACCCCATACCCATCCTGTGGGCGGTAGTAAAAAGATTACAGAGGTAAAAGGGGTCCAGGGAGGGACCTCGTTTGAGGGGAGCGTTACAAAGGAATGAACTCAGATGGTCACAATCATGACAAGTTACAAAGGTATTTGCAGATTACAGATATATATAGGGTCCAAAAGGGGGCCCCAAATTTTTATAGCTGAACAAGGTCAATGGAATTTTTCACTAGTTACAAGGTAATGAATCATGTAAGTAAATTTACTTACGTCGTAAGGTTGCACTCATGAACAAATTATAAAGCAATGAGAATCTATTAGTCTACACCACAACTGTAATGAGTTAGGTAAATTTTAATTTTTGGGGTCCCCAACACAAAATATAAAAAACACATACACACGCATACATGTATATACATACACACATACACATACACACATGTACATACACACACACACACACACACACACACGTGCAATGCTTTATTTAAGGGGAGAAAAGTCGGGGTTTTTCCAGAATGGTTAAATACCACTGTGGATAAAATACTTTGACATATTTTGAACATTTCTGGTGAGTATCTCTGAATTCATTAATTTTACCCACCCAGTACAAAAGACGGGGTGAAATAATCCAACTGGCAAAGTTTAATCTTGTTTTCAAATCTGGGGTGGTGATTTAACCCCAAAGATACTTGAACCCGGAGGGGGCGGTAGTGACATCGTTATGTCTGCAATAGGTAGAGTTGATCTTAATGTTTAATTGTGATCATCTGTTCTGTTCCAAAACATTATGAAGGTCTTATCAGTGTTGAGGTAAGTTTTTTGGGCAGCATCCATGTTGATATTTTATTAATTGTCTTTAAACAAGGAAAGAGGGCAAGGTTTGTGGGAGATGACATGTTATCGTCAAAAAGGTTTTTTGGGGGTTTTGGGATACGGGGGAAGTCATTGATGTATAAGAGGAAGAGAGGGGCCCAAAGGACATTTCCCCCGCAGTACCCCGGTGTCTAATGGTATTTCGGGAGGATGTGTCTTTAATAGGACATACTGGTACCCATTAGTGAGGTAGGATTTGAGGTATGCTATGCATGACCTCTTTTTCCATAGTGGCAATTTTTAGGGTGCCGTGGTTTACGGCAAAAAACTTTCCTTAAGTCAATAAAAAATCCCAGTGGATATTCCTTATTTTCAAGTGCTGTGTAAACAGGTCTATCATTTTACTATTGCATCGTTAGTGCTTTTTTTTTTCCTAAGCCAAATTTGGGAGGGGTTTAGAACTTTGTGTAGTTATAAACAGTAATCTCTTGTGCACAAGTTTCTGAAAATTTTGGGTAGCAATGGTAGATTTGATATAGGCCTATAGTTATTTACTTGTAGGTCACCACCTTGTGTATTGGGTAACCCTTCTTTTGAGTAGTGTTGGGAAGGTGCTAGATTCTAAATTTTTTAAAAAGTAAAGAAATAGGAATGAAAGGACATGAGCAGCTCGTTTGTATATTAAGGGTGGAACTTGAGACAGATGTCCTGATTTATTTTTTAAATGACTTGATTATCATGGAGACTTCAGTGGGTTCTGTAGGCAAGATATAAGGGGGGATGGGAAATTCCCCTCTAGGTAATCACTTGCTCGGGCATTGGATCTGGAAATTTTTCGGCAAGATTTGATCCTATAGTTGAGAAGAAGTCATTTATCTTGTTTACTGTATCAATAGGCTGTAGTGGTGTTTCGTTTGGTTTAAGGGGGCAATATCCCTATTTTTTTTTAGTTTGTGGGGGCCCAAATCTGTGAGTGTTTTCCCGGTCTTTTTTTATCTCCTCTTGTTTCAGTGAATCTGGGAGAAAATTTTTTGGCTTTTTTTTTAGTTTGGGGAGAACTGATGAATAGTGTTTAACAAACTCCTTAATGAGTCCCCGTCTATATTGCTTCTATATTGATGTTTCTTGTTAATGGATTTTTGTGTTGTTAGTTAGCCAAACGCCTAACCGTTTATTCGAAATCTGTTTATTTTATAGGGCAATGTTTGTTGTATAGTCATGTAATTTATTAAGAAAGGTGTCTGTCCACCATCGATACCCTTTGGGATTTGGGGAAATTTATAGCCCAGTCAACTGTGTCTAGTTGTTTTGAAGTTATTTATTGAAGCTTTCATGGGGTGGGAAAAACTTTTGGGGTATTCAGGGGGGGTTTACTAATGTTTTTTAAGAGGAAGGTGGGGGAGTGGTCTGTTGGGGGCCCGTTATTATCCCCAAAGGGGGGTGGATATTGGTCCCTATATTCATTTTTTACTGTATCAGTAATTAGTTGGGGTTATTGTTTGGGTTTAGAAGTGTGTTGTTCATATTGTTGATGAAATCGGTTTGGCTGGTCATCTGGAGGCCAAGGTTGATGTTGAAGTCTCCCGCTAAGATAAGGTGGTGTTTTTTCAATTGGTTGTTTGTTATTTGCGTTTTTAGTTGATCCAAAACGGGGTGTTTTTATGAGGATCCGGTAAAAGGCCCCGATGGTTATGGGAGTCTTAAGGTTTTGTGGTAAATTTAGCAAAAATATATTCTCCATATTTACCATTTTAGCAATTGGTGTCACGCAGGATATTTCATTAAATAAAAATTCAATACCTCCTCCCGCTTGATGTGGTCTAGTTTTGTATTGCTGTGATCCGGGAATGATATCATTGTTCCTGCTTAAGCCATTTTTAAGGACAATACATTTAAGGTTGTTTTTTGGGGAAACCCAAAGGGGGGCAAGGAGGTCATCATAGTGTTTGCTTAAGGATCGGACATTGTAGTTAAGAACTGTTTTACTTTTTGTAATGTTTAGGACAGGGGGGCTTGTGATGCTGTGTAGTAGAGGCAGTTATTTTCTAGTAAAATTTTTTAAAAGGTGTTCGATTAAATAGGTTTAGATCAGGGGCGACGTGATCAATCATCATTTAGGTTAAATAGTGATTTTGTTTTACTGTTTGGTGGGAGTTAAGTACTGATATCGTTTAAGGGGTGTTTTGGAAGAAAAACTAATGCACATTGGTCAAATAGAGTATATAACAAATAAACTTAGTGGTCTTGGTATTGATATGTATTAAGCTAGTATGAAATAAAAAAATTGTATAAACTAAGAGATACAATTATCAAAACAATGTAAACCCAAAGAGTTTGGGAGGGTTTTGTATTAAGCTAGAATGAAATATGACAGAAAATTAAAGAAAATTTAGAATAAACAATAAGATTAAAATTTAATAACAATGTAGCACCAATGAGTTTGGTATTGGTTAAATATTAAGCTAGAATAAATAAAGTACAGTAAAATTACAAATTTAGTTAATCTATTAAGTTTAATTAAAAAATTTAGTAGCACCAAGAGGGGTTGGTTATTTAATAACTGAAGGTAATTAGAAAAAACTAATAAGATAAAAATTATAAAATGTAGCACCAATAGTTTGGGAATGGTTATGTATTAGGCTAGAATGAAATAAAGTACAGTAAAATTACAAATATAATAAACTACTAAGTTTAAATTACAAAATTGTGAAGTATCAATGAGGGGTTTGGGTTTTTCAATAAATAAATTAATTAGTGAACTAATATTACCTATGATATTAATAGATAATAAGATAGTTGTAGCACCCGACTTTACTTTTGTAATTAAGAAAAGGGAATAAAAAAAAGGTATAATACAGGGTTTTTAAAAAAATTTTAATAAAAAAAAAACAGGGGCAAAGAATGGATAGTAGATATTAAAAAGTAAAATTGGGTTTTGCACAGGTTATTAGAAAGATAATTGGTAAGGGTAGGGCAATGATGTTGCAGCTTTAGGAAGCTTGGATCTTTGGGAATGATAGGGTTTAAAAAAAATAAAGGTATAAAAAAAAGATTGGGAATGAAGTATAAAAAAAGGGGGAATAATAATTATAAAATAAAAATTTGGGAATAAAACTTGAATAAAAAGGGTTTTTAGTTATCAAATACAAATTAAGACTATGAGGAGAATTAAGACTATGAGGTAGAATTAAGACTATGGGGAGAATTAAGACTATGAGGTAGTATGGTGTTTGGGTATAAGGGAAAAAATTTTAAAGGTAAGAGGGATTTGGGAATTTTTGGGGGCAAAAAGAAAAATTTAAGGTTAGAGGGATTGGGAATTTTTGGGGAAAAAAATTTAAAGATGGGTTTATAACACTAACGTGGATAGTGGGTTTACTATAAAGCCTTGGTAGGGACAGAGGATACCTATTTGACAGGATCCATTTTCCAGAGATTACCACCAATATTCATTTTGGCTAGTTCATGTAGTATAACAGTTCTGTTTTATATCAAATGCAGATTTTAGATAAAAAATTTAAAAATAGTAGAGGGTGTGCAGGAGAAAGGTGGAAATACAGTTCTGCACACTTTCCCTTTTATGAACCCTAGAGGGGGGGGGAAAGTTTGTCTGATTCATAGTCAGTCTGTTAAGTATCATTCTTTCAAAAATTTTTCAAAGACAACTAGTTAAGGAGATCGGCAAATGTATCAGGCTGTTGGGGCTTAGGGATGACTGAGACTTTTGGGCCCGGAAAAGGGGAAAAACTCCCTCAATGTAACTGGATTTTACAGTGCCAACAAAGGATTAGCAGGCACGTGCCTTAAAGTTCTGAGAAATATAGGAACCATCCTCTCCAGGAGCAGTTGATCGCCTTTTGTTAATGCGTTATCTAATTCATATCGGGGAAGAGGGAATCACTCTCATCAATATTTTGGCTCATAAAATTAATCAGTTTCAGCATTTCTTCAGAAGCATTCTAAGTTTTTTTTTAATATGATATGGAAGGTTTTCATGCCTGGATGTTTTTGGAAATCATTTATAAGGTCATTTGTTTTTTTAAGTGGAAAGGGATAAACATTCGTATTATTCCTGGTTATTTTTTTTATACCTTTCCCAAACCAAACAAAGAGGGACCTATTTAACCCACTAGAGTAATAGTAAACAGAGTAAAGTCAGAGGCAGCTACAGTAAAAAGCTTTGTTCCTCAAGGCACAGTACTCGCCCCCCGTCTTCTTTATCATCCTCATATCACATGACAAAATGTAAGCCACAGCAGGGCCCTTTTGCGGATACCAAATTTGCATGAAAGTGTCATCCAGAGGACACTGCAAACCCCAAAGCGGACATTAACCAAGTCTTTAAAGGGGCCTCAGAAAAAAATTTTAAGTTCATTGAAGACAATTTAAATTACCGAGCTGGAAAGCTCGGAAAAAAAAAACTGTATCGGAATATAAACGAACCACACCAACACAATAGAGCAAAAAACTAAGGGAAGGATCTGGGAGTGATAATGTCAGAAATCTCCTTTCAGAGATCCAAAAATGTATCTTTTCACTGAGGGAAAAAGATAGGATGGATATTGAGAAACTTCAAAATTAGGATGCCAAACCCATGATTGATTTCTTTTAAAACGTTTGTTCTTTCTAGGCTGGAATATTGTTTTACACTAACACCCTTTTCAAGGCTGGGGAAATTCAGACCGGGGAATACACAGAGAACTTTCACTGCACATAAGTATAATAAAGCACCTAAATTACTAGGAACGTTTACGTCCCTTGACCTGTACTCCTTGGAATGCAGACAGATAGCCGCAAAATACTCGGCAAGTCAACATTCCCCAATAAAAAGCAAGGGCGTCAATACAGAAAAAACAAATAAGTGTCAGGGACTCTAGACTGTTCAACTGCCTCCCAGCATACATAAGAGAAATTACCAATAGCCCCCGGGGCTGTCTTAAAGGGGGGCTGGACAGGCACCTAAACCAATAAAAAACTAAAGGACCCCAATGGAAATAAGTCACTTTGACGTTTTGTAACTTGTGAGTTCATTCCCTTTTGTTTGAGTTTTTACCTTTGTAATTTTGGAGTTCTTACCTTTGTAACTTGTGAGTTCATTACCTTTGTACTTGTGAGTTCATTACCTTTGTAACTTGCTCAGTTATAAAATTTTGGGGGTCCAGCCCCTGACCCATTTTTACCTTGAATTTTTGACTCCCCCCAGGATGGGTATGGGGTATAATAAAGATATCAAACTAACAACAACTGTCTGAGGGTTTTTTTGGGTTATCCTAGATTATCTACACATATACCTGGGTATACCTGGAGGGGGTTTCTAACCCCACGGGGCCCCGTTTGGACCAGACCTCGGTGGTTCGGGGGCCCGATAAACCAGCCTGTTACCGCTGCATGTATCTAATAATTTTGTAACTGTTTTTTTATACCTGAATAAACTTCCTTTGCCGGGCTGTGGTTAGTACGTCGGTTTACGTGCGGCCAACAGTAACAGCCGGGTTGATCAGGCCTGACCCACTATGAGCCCAAGATTCATCCTGGCCCTGGGTCCAAGAGAACATGTAGGCCAGGATGAATTACAACAATTGAAAGCTGAATATTGAAGAAGAGTAAAACAACTTAAGTTTAATCAAGTTTATAAAATTCTCACAAACAGTTTCCCAAAAAATCTTGCTGCCAATTTTTTCAAGGCTGGGAACCAAAGCAGTCATTTACTAGGGGGAAAAACACAATTTTAGTTCCCCCAGTCGTGGCCGGCTTCAAACACCTTTTATTGTACAAAAAAGGAAGGGAAAGACTGCCTGCACATGTCAAAGCCAGTCATAGCATCAGCCAGTTTAAAAGAGAGCCAAAGGTACCTAATGAATGTAGGACAGAAAGGAGGAGAATGATTTTTTTTTTTTTTAGCTAAATCATGTAAATGTAAATAACTCTTTTTTCCCTTTTTCCCAGTATATATCATTTATAGTATAATAATAAGGTATTAAAGGACCCCCAATGGTTAAGTCACTTCGTCGCTTTTTTTGGGTTTTCCCAGGTTCTCTAAAATATGCTGCTATGTATGATAATCTAACTGTATTTTGTATACCTGAATAAACTTACATAGTCACAGACCGGGGAGGGAAAAAATAGACCCATGAAACACCCCCCAGGATATTTAAAATATGTAAGCATAATTTAACTTTTTGGTGTCCCAAATGCTTTTCATAAAAGGGGCTTTCATAAGGGGGTTTTTTATATGTCAACCACTCTTTGTATAATATATTGTACTGCACTTTTTAAAAATAAATTTTGTTATGTTTTATTTTTTTTTATTAGTTCTTCGTCTTTCTTTCGTAAAAGGGCACTGACAGCTTGCAGTTTGAGCTCTGCCTCCCAGTGTACGGAGAAGAGATTTACCCAAAACTGAGCCATGAAAAAAAAGGAACAAGAGGTCGCCCCCCTCCTGCGACGTCCCCCTCCTGTGACGTCCCCCTTTTTGTGACGTGCCCTCCGGGCGTCCCCCTCCGGACGTGCCCCTCCTGTGAGGGCCCGCCTGAAATGTGCCCGGCGAGCGAAGAGATGAGGACAAGCGTCTCAAATAGAAGAGAGAGAAAATTGTCAGTGCTACTGGCAAGAGTGAGACGGGCCCCGGGAAAAAGACTGCCCCTTTGAAAGGGTTCAAAAGCAAGATCACCACCCATCTAGATACCCATCAGTTACACAACCCAGGGCAGCATGGGTTTAGAGCAGGTCGCTCCTGTCTGTCCCAACTACTGGACCACTACGGGGAGGTCCTGGATGCTCTAGAAGAAAAAGAATGGATGAATAACAGCTGTTCCACGGGGCACAGATTCCCCCCATCTTGTTCCTCATCCTCATATCGGATATAGACGGGGATATAACCCACAACACAGTGTTTTCCCCTTGCAGATGACACTAATTTGCATGACAGTGCCCTTTTTGAAACACTGCAAGACCCCGGCAGACATCAACCAAATCTTTAAAGGGGTGCAGAAAAAAAGGAAGTTCAATGATGTTTTCAATTACTCCGATATGGGAAATGGGGAAATTAAAATTTCATCGGAGCGTAAAAAAATTCCAACCAAAAAAAAACGAAACATTAATGTCAAAGACCGGGGGTGATCTTCGAGGATCTCACCTTCAAGGACCATCACATTATATCAATCGCATCTGTTAAAAAAAAATGACGGGATGAATAATGAGAACCTTCAAAACCAAGGATCCCAAAGCCCATGATGACACAATTCATGTCGTTTTTTCTATCTAGGCTGGATATTGCTGCCCCTAACTGCACCTTTAAGGCAGGTAAAATTTGGGACCTAAAAAATGTGCAGAGAACCTTCACGGCACGCAAAATGCGATAAACCATCTCATTTACTGGGAACGGTTGAATTTCCCTAAACATGTACTCCCTAGAACGCCAAAGGGGGAGAAAATAATTATACACCGGGAAAACCTGGGGATTAGTACCAAACTTGCCCCGAGAACCTCCTAAAAAGAAAAAAGACTCGGCAGACGATGAAACATTCCCTCAATGAAAAACACAGGTGCCACTAGCACGTTTTAGAACAACACAATAAATTAGGGGCCCCCGACTGTTCAACTGCCTCCCAGCATACATCAGGGGGGTTACCAATAGACCCTTTGGGTGTCTTCAACAGGCACTGGGCAGGCACCTGTCAGTACCGACTAGCGGGGGGTTCATATGTTGACACGGGGACCAGCAGAAAAGCCTGGTTGTGGCCCCGATCCCCCATGGGCCTGGTCACAGACCGGGCCGTGGGGGCGTTGGCCCCCAAATCTCTCCCGGTAGTGATAGTACATTAGATATATCTTGTGGGTCTTTACCTGACACTAACAGTGTTTCCATAAGACACCTGCTGTCCATGTTCACCCATCAGTAATAATGGGGACCTGGCTGTTAGTGGACTGGTGTGGGGCGATCCGGGACAAAACTGTCCTAATCTGCGGGAAATGTTCAGATAACAAGGGGCTTTCTATATAGTAGTATGTCACTGATGTCACTAGGCCTGTATACCTTGTACATGTACTTGTAGTAAATAAAGATATTATTATTATTATTATTATTATTATTATTATTATTATTAGTATTATTATTATTATTATGAAAAAGGTGTCCGTTTACATAGCGTTTCTCGGCTCTAGATGATGGCCGGTTACTGACTTTGATAATATACGGGCATCCAGCTGTTCATGGTTCAGACGGGGAGTCCACCTTACCTTACTATGAACATCTGCCCCCTTCTCTCTGGTCCCCAAACAATTTTTTTTCCCTTTTATGGTAGAGAGTGGCAAGCAAGACTTAGTTCTGTGATGCCAGGAGGCTGCAGGA
>WNWK01051661.1:0-12416 GCA_009830355.1 Cherax destructor
GAAACAGGCCTGTTTTGGAAGAAAATGCCAAACAGGACCTTCATTACTCAGGAGGAAAAGTCACTCCCAGGACATAAGCCTATGAAAGACAGGCTAACTCTTATGCTTTGTGCCAACGACAGTGGTGATTTTAAAGTGAAGCCTTTAGTGGTGTATCATTCTGAAAATCCCCGAGCGTTTAAGAGATGCGGTGTTGCCAAGTCTAATTTGTGTGTCACTAGGGTCACTAGGGACATTTTCCTTGATTGGTTCAATGACGTGTTTGGCCCCAGTGTGAAGAAATATCTTGAGGAAAATAATTTGCCACTTAAGTGCCTCCTGATAATGAACAATGCTGCTTGTCATCCTCCAGACTTGACAGAGCAAATTGTGGACTTTAAGTTCATCAAAGTGAAGTTCTTGCCCCCTAATACCACTCGTCTCCTCCAGCCCATGGACCAGCAGGTCATTTGCAACTTTAAAAAACTCTACACCAAAGCAATGTTTCAAAAGTTCTTTGATGTGACCATAGACATGAATATTACCCTAAAAGACTTTTGGAAAGATCATTTCCATATCCTGCATTGTGTACACCTTATAGGTAAGGCTTGGGAGGGAGTGACTACCAACACTGCCTCTCACCACTGCCTCTACCACCACTGCCTCTCACCACTGCCTCTATTACCACTGCCTCTATTACCACTGCCTCTACCACTGCCTCTATTACCACTGCTTCTACCACTGCCTCTATTACCACTGCCTCTACCACTGCCTCTACCACCACTGCCTCTACCACTGCCTCAACCACCACTGCCTCAACCACCACTGCCTCTACTACCATTGCCTCTCACCACTGCCTTTACCACTGCCTCAACCACGACTGCCTCTACCACGACTGCCTCTCATCACTGTCTCACACTTAATGAACAAACTCCAAACAATTATCATTAAGTGTGAAATGTGTGGATGAGCATGCAGGGTATTGTTCTCTCGAGTGTAAACAACGCGGGACTGGCTCTCCACGCCTGGGCAGTGAGGCACCCAAAAGCCTGGGCGGACAGGTGACGGACTCACTTGTTCGAATCGTGATACAGTGGTCCCTCGACTAATGTAATTAATCCATTCCAGGACCCATTTCTCAACTCGAAACTTTTGTAATTCGAAACCTTGTTTCCCATAAGAAATAATGTAAATACAGTGATACCCTGGTTTACGATATTTTTTCGTTCCAGAATGCTGTTCAAGTGCCATTACCAAACAAATTTATTACCATAAGGAATAATGTAAAATAGACTAGCCCTTTTAGACCCCCAAAAATACACTTACAAAAGCATTTAAAAAAAATAAACTTACATAAAAGGGCGAGTTTGGAGACCATCGTAAACCGGGTTACCACTGTACAATTAATCCGTTCCACCCAAAAATATTCACAAAAAATATAATATAAATAACATTTACTTACCTTTATTGAAGAGAGTTGCAGGCATCTGGAAGATAGGGAGGATGACAGGGGCAGGGTGTTAGTGGTTGGAAGGGAAATCCCCCTCCAAAAGGACTTCAGGTAACAAGTCCCTCTCTGGGGTTACTTCTTGGTTTAGCGGCAGCATCCTAGCAGCCCTTATTCTCCAAAAAACTCAGCGCTCATCAAAGCTTGTGATGGCCTAATTGAAGGTACAACTGCACAAACCCACGTAGATCACATAATGACCCAAGAATACTAGAAATGCTACCCAAACCTTAACAAAATTGAAGATCTAAGGAAGACAGCCCTGCAAACCCAAACATCGCCCGCGCTGCCAGACGAACGCCTAACCCAATCTAAAGGAAATAAAGCCTCCTCCATAGCTTCACTTGTGATACTATGAGCGGAAATCGCAGAGGAAACAACAACAGTACCAAGAAACCAACGCTAAGGACTTTGAAACACAACATGTCTACACAACAGAAAGCCGGTGCATCAACAACCCCCACACCCCGCCCGGACCCCGACGACAACAATAACATCACCCACCATGGCTGACTCTCCCACCAACCCCACCAGCTTCGTAGGATTCCTTCCTGGGCATCAAGGTATGACTACTCCTGATACTATTAGGGAATACATCTTTGCCCTTGAAGCTGAAAACAAAGACATCAAAGCAAAACTAGTGAAATATGAATCCAAGCTAACTAACCTTGAGATCAAGATCCAAAACCTTGAAGAGAAGATTACATCGGGAAGTACTGACACACAAAATACTCTACAAACAGTTATAACCAGTCACACCGATCAAATAACAACTCTGAATATGAAGGTGGAAGCAGCAATCAAGGACTGGAATAACAACATGCACACTCGACTTGATGAATATTGATTTTCAAGATGACAAAACCGAACAAGATAACTTGTCTGATGCAGTTATAATAAACAGCAACCACATTCCCAGAGACATAACTCAATCCCAGTGCAAGGAAACTGCTATCAGCATATTACAAGACCACCTACAAGTTAATGTGCAAAGGAATGAAATCAAGGAAACACGATTGCTAGGAAAACAAGGTAAACCTAGTATAATGATCAGACTTCATTCATATGATACAAAAAAGAATCTAACTAAATCAGCAATTACAATGAAATGTGGAGTATACATCAACGAGTGCCTAACCAGGAAACGTCAAAACCTTCTGTTTAGGCTGAGAAAACTTAAACTGGAGAACAAAATCCATCAGTGCTTCGCTCGTGATGGGAAAATACTAGTTCGAAAAGTATCAACAGGTCAGCAGTTTTCTATATCAAACGAACGTGATCTCACCAACTTCCTTAGACAAGCTGACATTACCATTACTGATTAGCCTATTGTCCTCAACACATAATATACGTGTGGTGTATTAGTGTATGTTACTACTACTTTGTGAAATTTTTTTGT
Organism: Cherax destructor; assembly: GCA_009830355.1. Classification (NCBI taxonomy): domain Eukaryota; kingdom Metazoa; phylum Arthropoda; class Malacostraca; order Decapoda; family Parastacidae; genus Cherax; species Cherax destructor. The sequence goes on from WNWK01051661.1 coordinate 2,886, forward strand.
ACTATATACTAGCTAGTACCAACTACCTCATACACTATGTACTTTACTTTTAGTGCTATTACTTGCTTCAACTTTATAATATAAATCAAATCTTGCTTCTAAGTTAATTTTATATCATATTTACTATCTGTCCATTTAATTTAATCCCCATTTATATATTCTCTTGAAATAGTTCCCAGCAAATCAATACCTAGTACTGCCTTTCATCCAATAATTCCTTTTACTTAAGGTGCTAATTCTGGTGCTAGTGTGTTTTACTCTTTTTATTTACTATTATATTCCCTAAAGTGTTAACTTGTAATTAAGGTGCTATTTTTGGTGCTAAAGTGTTTTACTCTTTTTATTTACTATTATATTCCCTAAAGTGTTAACCCTCATTGTTTACTATTATATTCCCTAGATTTTATCTAAAAAATCTAACTGCCACAGTTCTCTTATTAATTTTTATTATAATAATTAAGGTGCTAACTCAGGTACTAATTTACTTTACTTTCATTGTTTGCTATCATTTTCCCTAGCTCCTTTATTCCCAGCTTTAGTAAACTACCATAGTTCAATTAATTGCATTTGTATAAATTGACTAAGGTACAAATTCACGTGCCAAGAACTCTGTCAAATACCCTGTATCTCTACAAACTCTTATTAAAAATTTGTAATAATCAAATAGTTCCTAAGCATTTATTCTAGTATCATATTATTAAGTTTAGTATTATCTATTCTTCTCAGATCTAGTTATAGAATCACATCAAATCTTATGATTACAGGAATTGATCCTGATATCAACCTATTATTAAATGACTTACATGATTCCAACAGCAACTGTAACTATTACACAGCAGATCAAGCAAAGACATTACTCAGAGCCAACAATAACATAACTATCTTCAATTACAATGTTAGATCTTTGAGCAAACATTATGATGACCTCACAGCACTACTCCAATCCTCCAGACCAATATGTCAATCATCACACTCACTGAGACCTGGCTGAAGCCTGATACTACAGATGTCTATGGCATCCCAGGTTACACAGCCATTCACAATTGCAGGACAGATCAGCGAGGGGTGGAATAGCTATATTTACTCAGATCAACTTGAATGTATCAATAACTCTTGCATAAGGGATGAGCATGGAGAATATATTATAGCTAAATTTAAATCAAAAGACCTGCAAAAACCCCTCACAGTGATAAACATCTACAGATTACCACAGTCAAACATTCACCAATTTAGTGAAAAACTAGGTAACCTAATAACTGATGCACACATGAACAAAGACCATTTGCTGCTCACAGGAGACTTCAATATAAATCTCCTACATGACCAGGACCCACAAGTAACAGAATTCACAAACACTATGAGCAACTGCTTGTTACTACCAACAATATCAAAACCTACAAGAATCTCCGAGACTAGTACCTCACTACTAGACCACATCTGGACTAATACTATAGCCCTCTAAAATCAGGCATCATCACAGACAACACCACAGACCACTATCCGACCTTTCTCATAACTAATCTTGGTAAATTGCCCCTAGATATTACAAAAGTTACCTTCAGACTACATAATGAGTCAGCTGTAAATAACTTTATAACAGCTATGATTAACATTGACTGGCATAATGAGTTAGAAACATATACAGATACTAATGAATGCATCAAAATTTCCTTAACAAAACCCACCACCTCTATAACAAACATTGCCCTAAAAAACTAAACAGATCACAGCTAAGAGACTTAACAATCCCTGGCTAACACCCAGCATCCTTAAATCCATTAACAAAAGGCACCAATATGAAAAACAATACAGAAGGGGGCTAATAACCAGAGAACAATCCAAACGCTACTCATCAACCCTTACCAGCCTGATAAGGAGATCAAAAAAATTGTATTATGAGAACAGACTCCAGAACATAAAAGGTGATATGAAAAGACCTGGAAGACCCTATCTGCAATTCTAGGAAATAATAAGATAGCGAAAACAACACCATCAAATTATCAAGAGCAGATGAACCCCTACTCTCACCTACTGAGACAGCAAACAGACTTAATGTTTTCTTCTCCACCATAGGAAAGAATCTAGCGAGTAAAATCCCAAGCTCAAACACCCGTCCAACAGACTACCTCACAAACACCTACCTAATACGCTATTCCTAGCTCCTACCAACCCAATTGAAGTCTCGCTCATAATCAACACCCTTAAAAACAAGGCAGGAGACATAAACAGCCTACCAACTTTTATGTACAAAAAGCTTCACAGGTACTGTCACCAATCATAGCAACACTATTCAATAAATCCATTGAAGCCTCTACCTTTCCATCAATTCTCAAAATAGCTAGGGTCACCCGATCCACAAAGGAGGTGATCAAACAGACCTGAATAATTATAGACCAATTTCTAATTTACCATTGCTTTCTAAAATCTTCGAAAAATTAATTCATAGACAAATCTATTCCTACCTCGTCTCACACAATGTACTCAACCCCTGTCAATTTGGATTCAGGACAAACAAGAGCACAAACGATGCTATTACACACATGTTGGAGTTAATATATACAGCACTTGAGAAAAAGAAGTCCCACTGGGAATCTTCATTGATCTCCGCAAGCTTTCGATACAGTCGACCATGATTTACTGCTCACAAAATTAGCACACTATGGTATAAGGGGCACCCACTCAACTACCTAAAATCATACCTCACCAACAGAAGCCAATACGTGTACACAAATGGAGAGAACTCTTCCACACAACCAATTACAATCGGAGTCCCTCAAGGAAGTGTCCTGGGGCCCTCCTATTCCTCATTTACATAAATGACCTACCGAATGCATCACAACTACTCAAACCCATTTTATTTGCAGATGACACAACATATGTCTTCTCTCACCCAAATCCAGTTATACTGGCCAACACTGTTAATGCCGAATTACAGAAAATATCAACATGGATGACGACTAACAAGCTTACTCTCAATACTGACAAGACCTACTTCATACAGTTTGGAAGCAAAGTCACAAATGTTCCACTTAACATAACACTTAATGGTACACCCATCACAAGACTCACAGAGGGAAAATTCCTAGGAATCCACCTTGACAGTAGCCTTAAATTCCAAACACATATACAACAAATTTCCAAGAAAATCTCGAAGACAGTACGCATATTATCAAAGATACGCTATTATGTACCTCAATCAGCTCTCCTTGCACTCTATCATTCACTTATCTACCCGTATCTCACCTATGGAATCTGTGCATGGGGATCAACAACATTAAATCACCTTAGACCACTCATAACACAACAAAAGGCCGCAGTCAGAATGATAACAAATTCCACTCTAGACAGCATACTCCACCAATATTCAAAAGTCTCAAACTACTCACCGTAAAGAACATTCATACTTACTCTTGTGCCTACTACATATATAAAACTTTACACTCTAATATAAACCCTCTGCTCAAAACTCTCCTCACCAACTTTAATAGGACCCATGACCACAACACACGACACAGATCATTTTTTGATATACCCCGTGTTCATATCAACCTATGTAAAATTCTATGCACATAAAGGGCCCCAGAATCTGGAATTCATTACCAGTAAATATTAAGATAATCTTGTCTGAAAATCAATTTAAGACTCAACTCAAAACCACCTACTCACCCAAACCTAAATGATCATGCTATAAACTACTTTGAAAAATGCTCATTGTTACTTTCCTATACGATAATCTCAATTTTTAATAATATGTTACTATTATGTTACCCCTACTCATATTATACGTTAATGTCAAAAATGCTCAATGTTATTTTCCTTAAGATAATCTCAATTCCATATTATCATTCAAGAATCTTAACACCTGTAACAATCTAAGATCTAATATCATTATATAATAATTTAAACAGTAAAATTTCATCATATTGTAATTTTGAAAATAATTTTTAACTAGAATAAACTCAATAAATTTCTCTAATATTAAGTACCTAGTTTTTAAGGACTAGAATAAGCTGCCCCTAATGCCATGGCATGTCAGTGGCTCTCCTTGCACTCAATTTACATTGTAACTTCCAATACCCATGTAACCTGCAATGAAATAAAATTTGTTTGTTTGTTTGTTTTAATCCCACTAGGACCAGCTTGATAGTCACTGGATCCCTGCCTGGTGAAATAACTGTCCACAGTCCTCTGTTTCTGGCGACTCTTTAATACTTTTCTGAAGTACAACATGGCTCTGTCACTGAAGTGGTTGCACAGATGGCTCATTTCAGCTTGCTCAGGGTGGTGGTTTTCAACAAATGTCTGCAACTCTTTCCACTTTGTACACATCTCCTTAAGCACTGAAGATGGCACCTCCTTCTCTATCTCTTCCTCCTCCTGTGAAGCAATGACCTCAGCTGTGGTCTGTTGCTGTTCCAGATGAAGCTCTTGCAGCTCTTCAGTTGTTAGCTCTACCCTGTGCTCCTCCACCAACCCTTCCACATCTTCACCACTCACTTCCAACCCCAGGCTGTTCCCCAATGCCACAATATCTTCCACAACAGGCACAGGGTCGTCAGGGTCAGGGTCAGCCTCAAATCCTTCAAAAATCCCTATTTTCTACACAATCCAACCACAGTGGTCTTCAAGCAGAGTTCAAAGTCCTGGAAGTCACTCCCTCCCAAGCCTTACCTATAAGGCCTATGCAATGCACGATATTGAAGTGTTCTTTCCAGAACTCTCTTAGGGTCAATTCAGTGTCTGAGGTCACATCAAAGCACTTCTGAAACACTGCTTTGATGTACAGTTTATTGAAGTTTGCAATGACCTGCTGGTCCATGGGCTGGATGAGAGGAGTGGTGTTAGGAGGCAAGAACTTCACTCTGATGAAATTGAATTTCTCAGACAACAACTCTTCCAAGTTGTGAGGATGAGCAGGAGCATTGTCCAATACCAGGAGGCACTTGAGTCCTAATTTCTTTTCCTTCAGGTATTTTTTCACACTAGGGCCAAACACTCCAGTCAACCATTCCTTGAAAATGTCCATAGTGACCCATGCCTTGGTGTTAGCCTTCCAATGCACACACAATTTATTCTTGTTAACACTGTGTTTCTTGAACACTCTGGGATTTTCATAGTGATACACCAGTAAAGGCTTCACTTTAAATTCACCACTGGCATTGGCACACATCATGAGAGTTAGCCTGGCTGTCTTTCATAGGCTTGTGTCTTGGCTGTGCCTTTTCCTCGTGAGTATTGAAGGTCCTGTTGGGCATTTTCTTCCAGAACAGGCTTGTTTCATCACAATTAAACACTTGTTGGGGTTCAAATTTTTCAGTGTCTATGAACCCCTGGAATTCCTGCACAAATTTTTCAGCTGCATGTTTGTCTGAGCTGGCTGCCTCACCATGCCTCACAACACTGTGTATGCCACTACATTTCTTAAACCTCTCAAACCAGCCTTTGCTGGCTTTAAAATCACTCGCCTCATGACTGGATCCAGGCATTGTCTTGACAATATCTGCATGGAACTTCCTTGCCTTTTCACAAATTATCGCCATGGAAATACTATCACCACTATCTGTTTTTCATTGATCCACACCATCAAGAACTTCTCAACTTCATCCACTGTTTTCGATCTATTTTTCGTTAACATATCAACCCCTTTTGCAACATTAGCTTCCTTGATCTCATTTCTCTTTGCCAGGATAGTGCTGATAGTAGATGGGGTTTTCTTGTACATCCTGGCAAGCTCACTGAGACGTACGCCACTCTCATATTTTTCTACAATCTCTTTCTTCAGTTCAATGGTGTTCCTCACTCTCTTTGCCACAGGGGTGCCACTAGGAAGCTTCTTTGGACCCATGGTGACTTATTTCACAGTGATAATCACTAAACCACCAATAAACACAACAAAAGTATTGTGAATGTTTGAAAGAGCGCGCTGGGTAATGTTCTCTCAATGGTAAACAATGCTTCACTGGCGTCCTGCGCAGGCGCAGGGCAGGCGCGGAGCAGGCGGACAGGTCTGGTATGTTACGCTACACGAGGAAATATATTCAGCGGCAGCGGCAGCAGTGGCATCCGAGCTCAGTACTTTTCTCATCACCCAGAGTTTATCAATGCTCCTATGATGACCTAGCTGCAAGCAAAACTGCACTAACCAACGTAGCATCCAGAATGACCCAAGAATACCAGCAGTGAGACCTACAAACCAAATAAACTGACGATTAAAGGAAGACTGCCCCTCAAACCCAAAGCACCACTCCGCTGCCAAACAAACGCTTACCAGCCTACAGCTTCATCTTGCCGCACCAACTTCTCTGACTACTGTGTTAAAATGAGACGTAACATCAGAAGGACCAATTCCAAAATCAACAAGAAAACACCAAGAAATCTACTAGTCAACTTGTCTACCCAGAACGCCGGTACACCCTCCACCCCCCTCACCACCACCCAGGGCGACGCATCAACAACAAACATGGCTGCCTCCCCCACAAGCTCCCCCTTCACTGGTTTCACGCCAGATAATCTCTCAGGTATGACGAATGATCCAGATACACTAAAGTCATACATCATCAAATTAATCAATGAAAATATGGACCAACGTAAAGCACTTCTGCAAGAAGATACCAGGATGACACAACTTGAAAACAAAATCCTCAGCCTTGAACAAAAGTTAACATCTAGAATGACTGATTTTGGCAAAACCCTCCAAACTGTCATTGATAGCCACTCTGAACAGATAACATATATAAACACAAAGGTTGAAGAAGCAGTAAAGGAGTGGAAGAACAACATGGATAACCAGTTTAATGACTACCTTGCACTACAAGAGGAAAAAACCGAGCAAGATAAGTTATCAGACGCAGTAATAGTGAACAGTCCATTCTTTCCCAGTGATATGACCCAAGAAAACAGTAAAGACATTACTATACAGATCATCAAAGATCAAATAAACGTTAATGTACCAGTGACAGATATAAAAGAAGCACGATTACTAGGCTCCCATGGTAGAAAAAGTGTTATGATTAGATTCACCACACATGACAGGAAAACAGATCTAATTAAATCATCTATTATAGCCAGGAAACAGATTTACATAAATGAATGTCTGACCAAAAAACGTCAGAACCTCTGGTATAGAATCAGAAAACTTAAGCGAGAGAATAATGATAAAATCCACCAATGTTTCACCCGGGATGGAAAAATTCTAGTGAAGAAAGCAAGTGTAGGTCAGTTGTATACTATCACAAATGAGAATGAACTATCAAGATTCCTTAGGGATGCAAATATTACAGAGACTGTATAAACACAATGTCCAAAACCAAACCCCTATGTATAGTGTAGTGTAAGTTTTGCCCATCTACCTCATTTAAGTACAGTGGACCCTCGGCTAACGTTCTTAATCCGTTCCAGGAGCTAGAGCTTTAGCCGAAAAAAACGTTATCCGAAGCCTTATTTCCCATAAGAAATAATGTAAATACAATTAATCCGTTCCAGACATCCAAAAATATTCACAAAAAAAAAATTTTTTTTAAAGAATAACTATAGTTTTACATACAGAAAACACACATAAATACTACATACAATTTAAAATTTGTAAATAAATAATGAAATAAACATTTAAAATAACATTTACTTACCTTTATTGAAGAGACTTGCTGGCATTGGGAAGATAGGGAGGACAGGGGCAGGGCTTAGTGTTTGGAAGGGGACTCCTCACTCATAGCACTACTGCTACACTCCCTGTATGCTTGCTACACTCCTTTCATGCCTGTTACACTCCCTGCATGCGTGCTACACTCCTTGCATTCCTGCTACACTCGCTGCATGCCTGCTACACTCCCTGTATGCCTGCTATATTCCCTGCATGCCTGCAACACTCCCTGCATGCCTGCTACACTCCCTGCTTGCCTGCTACACTCCCTGCATGCCTGTTACACTCCTTGCTTGCCTTCTACACTCCCTGCATGCCTGCTACACTCCCTGCATGCCTGCTACACTCCTTGCATGCCTGCTACACTCCTTGCATGCCTGATACACTCCCTGTATGCCTGCTATATTCCCTGCATGCCTGCAACACTCCCTGCATGCCTGCTACACTCCCTGCTTGCCTGCTACACTCCCCGCATGCCTGTTACACTCCTTGCTTGCCTTCTACACTCCCTGCATGCCTGCTACACTCCCTGCATGCCTGCTACACTCCCTGCATGCCTGCTACACTCCTTGCATGCCTGCTACACTCCCTGCATGCCTGCTAAACTCCTTGCATGCCTGCTACACTACCTGCATGCCTGCTACACCCCTTGAATGCCTGCTACACTCCCTGCATGCCTGCTACACTCCCTGCATGCCTGCTACACTCCCTGCATGCCTGCTACACTCCCTGCATGCCTGCTACACTCCTTGCATGCCTGCTACACTCCCTGAATCCTTTAAAAACTGTGTTTTTTTTTGTACATCCTGAAAAACCACCCCGACGCCACTCTAAAAATTTTTAAACAATCCCTTCTTCAGTTCGATGGTGTTCCTCACTCTCTTTACCACAGGGTGCCACTAGGAAGGGTTCTTTGGACCCATGGTGACTTATTTACAGTGACAGTCACTAAATCACCAAAAAAAACACCAAATGTATTGTGAATGTTTAAAGAAACGCGCTGGGGGTTGTTCACTCAAGTGTAAACAACGGTGGACTGGGGGTCCTGGGGGAAAAGGAAACGCAGAGCAGGCAGACAGGTCTGGTACGTAGCGTTGGCTGAAGAAAAAAACGCTAGCCGAAAAAAAAATTGAACGTAAAAAACAACCTTTGGCCCAAAAAGCGTTATCTGGAATGAGCGTTAGCCGGGGGCCACTGTATTTGTCTATCCTTTGATGAATATTTTTGACAAATAGTTTTTTTTTTATTTTTAAATACATACAGTTTTTTCTTGTGCCCTATTTCCCCCATTCCTATATATTTTGATCAGCTTAATTGCTTAGAATTTATAATTACTTTTGATCATCATCTTTCTTTCTTTCAACACGTCGGCCATTTCCCCCCGAGGCAGGGTGGCCCAAAAAGGGAAAAAAAAGTTTCTCCTTTTACATTTAGTAATATATACAGGAGAAGGGGGTTTCTGGGCCCCCTTTCTCCCGGCATTTTAATTGCCTCTTAAAAACGCTGGCTTTAGGAGGAAGGGAAATTTTATTCCCTTCCCCTGATCATCTTAATTGCTAAAATTGTTTTACCTTTTTTCCTTTTCTACAACCTCATTTCTATATATTATTAATCACCTTAACTGCCTAAAATTTTATTTCAAGCTTTTTTTTTTTTTTTTTTTTTTTTTTAAATTTTCTTTTGTACACTTTAGCACTTTTTTTTCCAATAATAGTTTACTTTCATTTTTTTTATATTGCCTTTAATAAATTCTATAATTCACAACTAATTTCAATACTGAATCTTAATATTTGTTCCATTATAACTTAATATTAATCATAGTAATTTTCCCAAACCCGTTCTATTAAAACTAGTTAAATAGTAAATCAATTACATTGTAAAGATATATCCTA